>PVKA01031112.1:0-26560 GCA_004027165.1 Ctenomys sociabilis
CTCTGCTACGCTTATGACCCAGGGTAGGTTAATCAGGTATAATTTTTTCAGTTATAAATTTTGCATTTTTCAGAAAAGCCAGTGATTTTATTGGGCACATCATAGTTTAGAAAACCTTCGTTAGTGTATTTTAGACATACATAATGGTAACATTCATCATGGGGAGTCCGTACCTGTGCATGATGTCTCACTTTTTTTTTTATTTCCTTCCCCTCCTTTTCTGTCTTTACAAAAACTTTGTTTCAATTTTTTCTATTCTTTTGCTCCTTCCTTAAAAATTAATTTATTAATAATTTAAAAAATATCTTAGGATTATAACCAGAGTTAAAAGTAAATGTTTTCATTACATCCTATTATATGTTTTTTTCCAATACATATTTTTAAAAATTGCCTAATTGAGACAAGGTCTCACTATACAGTTCAGGCTGGCCTATATAGCCCAGGCTGGTCTCGAATTTACAATGATCCTCTTGCCTCAGCCTCCTGGGATTACAGACATGTGCCACCATGCCCAGTGCCCAATATATATTAATATTTTGTAAGTGCATATTTTATTATGCACTGTTAATGCATTGTATCACAGCTGTTCTATATTATTAAAATGAATATAGTTTAGCACCTCTTCTCTTCAATATTTTTATTAGGAGCTTTTTCTTTTTTCTTTTTTTTTTTTTTGCAGAACTGGGGATTGAATGCAGGTCCCTGATTAGGAGCCTCTACAATTAAATATTATGAAAAATAATTCTTTTCTGGTTGGGGAAACACAGGGCTTTCCAGGAGTAACTCTCACTCACAAGTCCTACCCTAAACCCTCCTGCACAGGCTCATGTGAAATGACTATGGTAAATTTTATAGGTGTGCATAGCCTGGATTTTAAAAATCAATTGTTGGGAGTTTTTATTCCTCCATCAACATCTATACTAACACCTTTCCCAAATTCTTGTTTTTGCTGGTTGTTGTGGTGGTATATACCTATAACCCTGGCACTCAGGAGGCTGAGGCAGGATCACTGAGTTCAAAGTCAATGTAGGCTACAGTGAGCTCAAGGCCAGTCTGAACTGCAGGATAATGCATCTGTCTCAAAAAACAAAACATAGTTTGAGGCCAGGCTAGACTACACTGCTAGACAATCTCCCCAACAATCTGTTTACTCTTATGATTTAGTACCCAAAAGCAATGCTTAGTGATGATTCTTTGGGTTAGCTGTTGAATTCCCTTACCCTGAAAGATGCCCAGGACAGGCCCACCTCAATAGACTATCTCACCTTGGTTGTCATGAGTTCTCCAAGATCTGACCTCTTAATCTAAATCTGCACTCACCATGTACTCAGCCTTTCTCTGAGTTTTCCTTCTATTATTCTTTTTTTTTTTTTTTTTGGTGGAATGAGGGATTGAACTCAGGCCCTTGCACTTGCTAGGATAGTGCTTATTCCACTGAGCCATCTCCCCAGCCTCCTTCTATTATTCTTGGACAAAGAGTCCAAAACCTTTCAGTTGTATTAGCAGAAATGAACATAAGGCCGAAGAGGAGGGCCTAGCTATAGCTCACTACTGAAGACAACAAGATCCTTTGATAGCAAGTGAAGAGCAGACCCTTGGGGAAATAAAAACTTCCAAGGACCCAATGCCAGAGGAAAAGTGGATATCTTTTGTGGCTGAGCAATCCTGGAGGAATAAAACAGGGAGTCAAATGGCTTGATCTCTCAGGGGAGTAGAGAAGTCAGTCTACTGGCTGTTTGTATCCAGACAGCAAGTAACTTATTTGGAAACTTAACTGCTGAGCTGTGATAGGTCAGTGGGAAACAGTGGGATGACAAATAGGATGCCAGGGAAACAACACAGCTGGAAACATGTAAGAGCCTGCACCTACACACAAACCACCAAGTGTGGCTGGTGCCCAGAGTTCATGGGAGGAAATGTAAGCCGTTCCCTACAACTATTCTTTCTGCTCTTGGAAGGTGACATATAATTTGTCCATGCCATCATTGCAGGACATTCCCTGAGAATATTAAAAATCAGCACTTCTGGGGCCAGAATTTCAGTTATTGTCATTTATGACTTCAGATGATCACAATGTCCTTTTGACTTCTATTTTCTTCTTTCCAGTAAGAACCAGACTGCCACTGACCCAACACATTTAGGGTAAATGCTTAGCCAAAAGGTCTGAAGAGATTTCTGCAAATCCTGCCTGGCTGAGACTCAGGGATTTCATATCCTTCTCTCACAGCCACATCTCTGAAGTTTTATGTCTCATACAAATACATTTTAAAAGCTGGCTGTGGAGACTCACATCCATGATCTCAGCACTCAGGAGGCTGAGCCGGGAGGATCACTGTGAAGTTCAATACCAGCCTGAACTACACAGCTAGTTGCTGTCTCAAAAAATAAAAACATGGTAAGAAAACCTCAGGAGACAGTCTTCCCTGTATCCTGATCAAGAATGAATATAGCAAGGTGCAGTGGCACGCACCTGTAATCCTGGATTCAATCTCTAGGACAGAGATGGCAGGAGAAAGAGAGAGAGAGAGAGACAGAGAGAGAGACAAAGACAGAGAGAGAGAGAGAGAGAGAGAGAGAGAGAGAGAGAGAGAGAGAGAGAGTATATGTGTGCGGCCAAATTGCTGGCTGAGAGAAATAAGTATGTATGTATTTTATGTATTTTGCCTATCCTTCTTGGGTCTGTTTATACCTTCAGACAAGCAAGTAAGATTGTCTAATATAACAGGCCCTACTTCTCACCTCTGCTTAGAAACCTCAGTTCTATTAGTTAAGCCTTTTTACCTAACTTCACTACTCACTCCTTGTAGAATGAGAGGCAGAAAGCAGGCAGTGAGAATGGCAAATGGTTGCTAAACTTAGTTCTACATCAGAAACAAGGATGCTTAAAATCCTAAACCACCATGAACAGTCCTGAGATTCTTCTTCTGAACCTTCAGGTATTTTACAGAAGCTGCTGAGATGCTTCTGACACTACCCCAATTTCTGTGAAGCACCATCATCGATACCCTGACCCCGCCCTCGCTGTTTCCCCAGTGCCATCCAGCTTCTTCATCTACCTAACAGCCAGAATCTGGCCCGCACTAGGTTTACTACTAAACAAATGCAGTTCACTGAAGAAAAAAAAAAAAAAAAGCAATGAGAGCCTTAAAGGTCAACACAATACTATACACAACCTCCACACAGTAAATAAAAACTCCAATGACCCAGGCTCAAGTTACCATTCTCCAGGTTAGTACATAGTAAGAAAATAAAAACTAAAACTAAAACAAAGCAGAACACACACATACACCTCCAGACTCAGGAAGGGTGACATGTGAGAAAAGTAGTGATATATTCACCCAAGTCCTGAATTTCAGCTCACATTTCTAGTCTGGCTACTCTTCTACATCCTCTAAATACATGAAGCCCTTTGCTGATATATTACTAAGTGTGAGGGATATCTCAAACACCTTTACACACAAAAAGCTATGAGTGGAAGGGATGAAGAAGGGTAGAGAAAGTAACCACTTAGAAGATGGCCTGATCTGTAAGATCAAAGGAATGTGAATTCCTATTTGATACAGAAGCCTAATAAATGTATTTTGCTTTTTATTTTTTGGCAGAACTGGGGATTAAACTCAGGCCCTTGCGCTTATTCTACTGAGCTATCTCCCTGGCCCCAAGTAAATGTATTTTGTAAGCTTCAATGTTTCTTAAAGTACTTTTTTTTTTTCCAGTATAAGGATCAAACTTAGGACCTTGCTCATGCCAGGCAGGCACTTATGCTACTGAGCTATTATCTCCTCAGCCCTCAATGTCTCTTGATAGCTCAAGGAGCCATATAAGTGGCCTCTGAAATGCCCCCAACCAGGTTTAGACTAGCATGTAATGGTGAGAGCTACTTTTGCAGTTGGGCTGCCCCACCTTATGCAATTTACCTAACCTTGGAGAGCTGGATTGTTCAAGCCCATGAAATGAGATCCACAACCCCATCTACATTTCACAAGGCATTATGAGATTAAATAGGGCTGGGGAGATGGCTCGACAGAGTAAGTGCTTGCCTGGCAAGCACAAGGGCTTCAGTTCCATCCCTGGTTCTGCAAAAAAAAAAAAAAGATTAAACAGGATGATGCCTGTAAAGCACAAGTGTTCAAAAAAAAAAACAGCTCCTAGGTTGTATCATTACTATTACTGTTATAACAGTCATTATGATTATCATACAAAAGACCCTTTAATGGGTATACATTAGAATGTTAGAGCTATTAAAATGAAAATCAAGCAGAGTTAGTGTGGAATGGCTATGCCACAGCTTCTGCTTGCAGTACTCTCTTTTTTTAAAAGCTGATGGGAGTGGGGAAGAGAGGCACCCAAAATGGCCTGTCTATGGTACTGCCTGTGTGTACACATTATCTCACTGATTTGCTGGATCTGCAATTTTGCCCTGTGCACACAAACACAAAACATGGACTCTCTCTGTCCTTCCAACCTCCTAGTGCTCATAGCTCATTTGCGGCATTCTAGTTCCACTTGCCAAGAGAACAGGAACAAGCACTCCAGCTGCAGTCTGCAGTGCCCACAGGCTTCTCTCCTTTACTGTTCCTCTCACCCACTTCCTGTGCTAGGCCAAAGAGCTGTCATCTTCTGTGTGAAACTTGCCTCTGCGAATCCTGAATGGTCTTGACGTTTGCCAGCATCCTGCTTTTACAGATGGCTCAGTACAAATCCACCTCTACTATGAAAATCCACCCAAGGGTATCAACTTGGCAAAGTCAAGTACCACCTGCTCTCCAGAGCCACCTGGACAGACAATAACTTCCAGAGGTGTGATGCCAACTGCACACAGGTACTTACAGATGTGTTGGTTGAGACCTGCGAGTTCGAGCTGGTGGGCACACAGGTGTCTGACGAGGTGGAGAGCTGTCGCACCAAGGGACTGTGTGGCGTATGGTGAGTGGCTGCCAAGTAGCTCGAATTGCTGATATCTGTGTGCTGCTTCAACACTGCAGAAGTCAACAGAAAAAGGAGGAATACATGGCTATCTTAACCAGCTCCACTTCTCAAACAAGTTAGGAATGCCAGCAACATACATTAAAGGCGAAAATACTTTCTAAGCCTAGAGGATAAAAAGATGAAGCAAACTGGCCGACGGGAGGCAGGAGACAGGGCAGAGGTTGCTGCAGCAATGAAACACAACCTGTGCTTAGAAGCAGTAGTGCCCCCTGTTCTGCTTTTCCTGGCGTGAAGGACAGAGCTGGGGGCAGTTAAGAGAAGTCTGGGCTGTCCCAGAAAGCCCTGAGCAGATGCAAATGCAGGTAGAGGTGCCGGGCCTGGCCCTACCTTCACTTCTCTCAGATGAATGGTCTCGCAATCTCATTTTGCTGTGGTTTGGGTCGTGCACGGGTGGCGGTGGGCTGAGCAAGCGCTCTGCTTTGGGCGCTGTCGCTCGCTCCACCATGGGCACGGCCCCCACATCGTCTAAGTGCTGCCTGTGGGTCCTGTCAGGCCGCGTTTGCTGATGGGACAGCTCTGAGGAGGGGAACAGAAAAAGAGCTTGAGACACCTTCCCTCAAATCTTTGCTTATTTGAGTTTTGAGCTCCTGAGGTTTTTCTAGGCCAATGCTACATATATAAGGCAGCAGGGTAATCTTTGGGGCTGAGGCGCTAGTAAATAGCACCAGAGAAAGTGAGAGCAGGCCACAGAAGGCAGCCTACTCACAGATGGACCCAATGCCATGTTCCTGCAGTCCATGTGATACTGCCCACGACAAGCAGAGGCAGCACACCGTCAGCTGAACTTATGTGAGACCACTGTCTTTCCCAAACCCAGGGTATTGGTGGCATGATAAACCAGTAACTTGAGAATAAAGAAGAAATAAAAATTAAGAACTGGGACTCTGGAGGATCTCTCAGAGCTCCCTGAAACTTACTGGCTGTTGTTAAGAAGGAGTTGACCAACTTGTGCCTGTCTTTTCGAGTTGGATCTGTCATACTGCCTTGCACGGGTGATCTGTGCTTAAGTGAAAACTTTTTGGGAGGTTTGATTTTGTCAAAAGGCTTGTTCTGCCACTGAGATTTCAGCATGCTCTGGAAATGCAGGCTTGTGGGGACATCTGAAAAAAAAAAAAAAAAAAAAAAAAAAAAAAAAAAAAAAAAAAAAAGAAACAAACAAACAAATAAAAAACACAAAACATCACAGGTCAGTCCAAACATTAGGCCTCCAGGCTGCTGTCTTGTGCGATAAGGAGTGTCTCCCAGTGTCTCTTCACTTTCGGAGGCCAACGCCTGTGTGACAACCAGCTTTCATTTGCTTGGTAGTGGCCTGACATGTGGCAGGGCAGAGGATGTTGCATAGAAGATCACTGCTGTAGACTGTTCTTCAATTCAGAATAAGGCACTTAGCCTTCTAGTTTACAAGTTCAGGGGCACGTGCTTGGGCTAGGGAAGACCCTACACATAGCTGTAATGCCAGCTACAAGGGTGGCTGGGAGGATAACAACAAGCTGTAGGTTGGCCTGGGTAACTCAGCAAGAATCTGTCTCAAAATAAAAAGGACTAGCATAGCTCAGCTGGTAGAATGCTTTTCTAGCAAGCCTTAACCCTCCTGGGTTCTGTGTCCAATATCCTATCATCCAAAATCTTGCTATAAAAAACACTGCTGTGAGTAACCTCCAAACAAGAAGAGGTTTCCGCCCTCCCTCTACAACGTTATTTGACACCAAATCACCACCAAAGCTGGGCGTGGTGGAGCACAACTGTCACCCTAAGTCTGGCAGGCTGAGGTAGGAGGGATGCTAGGGTTAAAGGCCTGCCTGAACTAAGGCCCTGTCTCAAAAAACCGGGGAAGACTGACAGACACACACATGGGGGGTGGGATGGGAAACATCTCTCTCTCTCTCTCTCTCTCTCTCTCTCTCTCTCTCTCTCTCTCTCTCTCTCACACACACCCCACAAATCAATTATTTTTTAGAAAATTATAAATTTAAGGGCTGGGGAGATGGCTCAGTGGAATAAGCGATTCCCTGGCAAGTGCAAGGGCCTGAGTTCAATCTCTTCAAAAAAAAACCTCAATTGTTTAAAAAAAAACTATTTTCTAGATTCCTCTTTCTAGTCGCTTAGTAATACATCCTTCAGTAATTTCTTTAGAAACTTACTTCTGAACTCAAAGTAACAATTTTTCTCTCAGATCTTTAAAGTTATTTTTCCACTGTATTCAAACATCCAGGTTACAGGGAACAAGATTCTTCCTTGAAAAAAAAAAATCAAACCATACAAAATCCAAAACCAAGCTGAACGTGGTGGTGCAGGCCTGTAATCCCAGCACTCAGGAGGCTGTTGTGAGTTGAGACCAGCCTGAGCTACAAAGTGAGCTTAAGGCCAGCCTGAATTGCATAGCGAGACCCTGTTTCAAAAAGACAAAATAAAAAAAAATAAAACCAGCTTGTGGTATTGCACTGACTACAGTGTGATGAGAGTATCACCTGTTCTGCCATCACCACCTAGTCCTACAGTTCAGGAACCTGGTACCTGATCTCATTTACTTATGATTTCTTTCTTTTCTTTCTTGGCAGAACCAGGGATTGAACTAAGGCCCTTGCACTTGCCAGGGAAATGCTTATTCCACTGAGCCATATCCCCAGTCCACTGCATTAAAAAAAAAAAAAAAAAAAAGAAGTACTTAGTACAGTGTCTACAGGGTATCACCACACAGAGGGGACTCATAAAGATCCTTCTGTTTTTAGCCTCCCAAGCGCTGGGATTACAGGCATGTGTACTCAAGTCTTAATTGGTCTTTAGTGTGGCCCAGGGGTGGGGCTGTACTTCTGATTTTTTAACACCTCCTTTCCACAGTGTTTGGTAGGTTTTGGTTTTTTGGTGGTACCAGGGATCAAAGTCAGGACCTTCTGCTTGCAAGCCATTATTTCAATGAGCTATCTCCCCAACCCCATTTGGTAGTTTTTCATTAAAAGGTCTTATATTGGGGGGGGTGGGGGGGGGAGAGAAAGTCTTACATGTATTTTGTTAAGCTTACTAAGAAGTATTTTGTGCTGTATAATGTGGTACTTTTTGGGGCCTGGGGTTTTATAGCTCACCATTAGAATGCTTACCTAGCATGTTTGTGAGGCCCCAGGTTTAATCCCCAGTATGAGAAAATAAAACCACCATGATACAACCGCTTTCTGTTCAGT
Organism: Ctenomys sociabilis; assembly: GCA_004027165.1. Taxonomy (NCBI): domain Eukaryota; kingdom Metazoa; phylum Chordata; class Mammalia; order Rodentia; family Ctenomyidae; genus Ctenomys; species Ctenomys sociabilis. The sequence goes on from PVKA01031112.1 coordinate 8,166, forward strand.
GCTGCAGACTGAACCTTGGGCTTTGTGCATGTTACATAAGTGTTCTATGAGCTACACACCTCCAGCCTGAGTGGTTTTGTAGCTTCAATTTGTAATTGTCCATTACTAGTTTATATAAGCATAACAAACTTTAACATTCTTGTATCCTGTGACCCTCTTGAAAATCTATTAAGTTACAGCTTTTTTATTGACAGCATATAATTTTACAGACCATAGACATACGTGTATGCCAACTATAAATACAGACTTTCTTCCTCTGGAATCTGTAGGCCTTTTATTTTTATTTCCTGAGCTACCACTCGTTTAGGATCTATACTGACAATTTGTAAGTTACAGATTTTCCTTTTTATGTTTCCAGTATTCTCACATTTCACTGCTGCGGACACAGGGTTGGCTTCCCCCCACCCCCTTAGGGCTCTGCAAAGTTTTAAAGGGTGATTTTAATCTAAAGGTGCTGATCTCTGGCTTCTAGTTACCCCAAGGAATCACCAACAACCCAAATAACATTTTTTTTTTTTTTTTAAATTTTAGGAAAGGGCCTACAGGGTGTTAAGGTCTCACTACTAGATGACTCATAAGTGACCCACCTATTTATGGCCTCCCAAGAGCTGGTATTATAGGCATGCGCCACTACACCCAGTCTCAATCTCATTCTCAGCACACCCTTGGGCAGGGCTAGCACACAGGCCAGGGGATTGAAGTAGCAGCCCCTGTGCCTGCTTGCAGGTGCTTTAATCCCATGAGCTATCTGGCTGGTCTGAACATGCCAAGTTCCAGCCTGAACACATACCACTGCTTTGACCACAAACCAAAACACAATTACTGGATAGCTGAAGGCACTGGTGAGGAAGAAATACAGGAAGAAAAAAACCCAACCCAACTAATCTAAAAAGCTCAAACTGTCCTGGGTCCTACTCCTTGGGCCCTTTAATTAAGAACCCTCTTTTTTTTTCCTTTTCTTTTTTGCAGCATCAGGGATCAAACTCAGGGCCTTGCATTTGCCAGACAAGCACATATGCCACTGAGCTGTCTCCCTGGCCCTAGAAGTACCCTAATAGCTCTCTCTGAAGTTTTTTTTTGGGGGGTGGGGGGTGGGGGGGTGAGGCAGAACTAGGCATTGAACTCAGGCCCTTTCATTTGCCAGGGAAGCACTTATCTTCCCAGCTTCCCTCTCTATAGGAATATATTCCTGCATGGGCTCTAAGGAATCTTTTCTTATTCTTTTTGCAGTTAGTCTATTTCCCATCTTTCAAAACTCACTGTACATTCTAGTCACTCAGAGCATGTCTTTTTCCACAACTATGAGAAATTTATTCTACTTAATATATTTTGTAAATATTTCTGGGGTTTTAGCTTATAGAGAGATCATAGGATGTGCCCAATTTGACTTAGGTGGGGAAGAGAAATAACTGCTAAATTCATTCTCTAGGCATTGTGTACCTATCCTTTAGTATTCACCATTCTACTAGGTAAGTACCATGCATGCTTAAAGACAGGGAACAAGTCCACAGAAGTGAAATAAATATGCCCAAGGTTACCCAGTTTAGTAAGTAACACCTAGCACTCAAAGAGGAACATTTGTGATGGCCACACTCTCAAGCCAATACACCATGAAAAGGGGCTGGGGAAATGGCTCAGTGGAACAAGCGCTTCCCTGGCAAGTGCAAGGGCCTGAGTTCAATCCCCAGTTCCGCAAAAAATAAATAAAAACACCATGAGGCCAGAGAAAGTTGTGATTCTGTGATGAGGCCTAATACTTCTCAGATAATTATTTCCAATGAAAAGAATAAATGCTATTTTTCAAGAAAGTTCTAAAATATAATAAAGTTAACCGTGTTTTCATAGTATAAATGGATTTCACGTTACTTACAGAACTAATCTGAATACTAATAAGCCTTGAAGGACTGGAATAACACATTCTTAAGCAAATAAAATAACCTTTCTGGTGCATGTCTGCAATAGCAGCACTCTAGGAGGTAAAAGGATTAAAATGTAGGCCCAGCCTGGACAACTCAGTGAAAACCTATCTCAGAATAAAATAGCAGATTAGGGGCTGGGCAGATTCAGTGGAACAAGTGCTCCCCTGGCAAGCCCAAGAGCCCTTGCACAATCCCCAGTTCCACCAAAAACATAAAAGATAAAATAGTAGATTTAAAAAAAAAAAAAAAGCTAGGGCTATAGCTCAGTGCAAAGTTACTGGGTTTATTCTCGGGAAAGATCTTCCCCCAAAGGGATAAGTAGGCCTCAGCACCGCAGATCCATTAAAATTGTAATGACAACAAATATTTGCAAATTGCCCGTGTACCTGTGTGTGTGTGTGTGTGTGTGTGTGTGTGTGTGTGTGTGTGTGTGTTTGTTTGTATTTCTTTGAGATAGGGTCTCACTGTGTAGACCAGGCTAGCCTTAACTCATGGTGATCCTCCCGCCCTGGCCTCCCAAGTACTGGGATTACAGGCATGCACCACCACGCCTGGCTCACTTGTCCAAGTATTAAAACAGTGTTATCTTCTCAAAATTTCCACCATAATCATTTTTTTCCACACATAAAAAAAAAAAAAACGATAGCACAGTGCTATAGGCCTATAATCACAGAACTCTGGGAGGCTAAAGCAGGAGCACTACAAGGTGGAGGAGTATGGCCAAGGCAACAGTGAGATTTTGTCTCAAATAATTTGAGAAAGAGCTGGGAGAGAGAGTGAGATAGCTCAGCAGACTAAGCACAGGGACCTGGGTTCAAACCCTGGCACCACATGCCATGCTGGCCCCAGCCCAGGGACATGCTGAGCAGGCAACTGAGTCTTGGTGTGGTGTTGCTAGCCTGTAATCCCAGCGCTGCGGAGGTTACAATAGGAGGATCACCAGGTGTCCGAGCTGTGTACTGAGACCCTGCACCAAATTAAAAAAAAAAAAGCTGGGCCCAAAGGCTCTGGGTTCAACCCTCAGTATCACAAAACAAAAAAATTTACCTATTTCAACTCCTAAAATAAATATGAAAAACATTTTTTAAAGAGGAAAAATATGCCTGATATGGTGATGCACATCAGTAATCCCAGCATTCAGGAGGCTGAGGTCAGACTAGGTTATGTAAATCCAAGGCCAGCCTCAACAGTACTGTATAGTCTGTATAGTGAGACCCTGTCTCACAGATGAAGAGGAGGAGGTGGAAGGAGGAGGGAAAGGGACCAGCATAAATTAGTCTAATCCATAAAGGATAGATATACGTGTATAAAATATACATTAACAGGATTTAAAAAAAAAATGCAGTGATATTTATAAGTTTACTTTTCTCTTAGACACTGTGTGCTCGCTTAAACCTTAGAGGGATAGGAAAATAAAGACACCTGGCTGGAGGCCCTGGTTCCATCACTGAGCAGAAGAAAACAACAACAAAAAATTACTTAGCAAGGATAAAGCCTGTATCTCTCCCCTACTTCCATACTGGAAATTAATCCCAGAATCTTGCACTGAGCCACATTCCCAGCCTTTATTTAAAATTTACAACAGCTCTCTGGCAAGCGCCAGGGCCTGAGTTCAATCCCCAGTTCTGCCAAAAAATTAAAAATAAATAAATTTTACAACAAGGCTTCTCTAACTTATGTAGTCTGGGCTCGAATTTCCAATCCTTCTGCCCCAGTCTCTCAGAGTGGCAGAAGGACAGGAGTATGCGCCCATTCTAGCTTTAAGTTCTTCATATCAGCAATGAACAGGGGGCTGGATCAGGGATAGTCACATTCTCTAACTCCACCTCCCCCACTGTGCACTAGAGACAAAAGTTAACCAAGCACAACAGTCACTCTTCTTCTGCCGAGTCATTAGATTCTTGAAGGAACCTCCCAAATAACTATTATCAATGAATCTAAGTAGGTACAAAAAGAACATTTGTTACTGCAGGGCTAAATAACTGCCATGCGTCTCAATTCTAATGTGCTAAATCAATGACTCAACTAAAACTTCAAACCTAATCCCCTCCCTCCATTTCAATGTTCTGACACAGAAGTCTGCAAAACAGTAAAATTTTAAATTGCGCCCCACAGTTGAGGTATTAAGCAGCATTAGGAGATAGTAACAGTTCAAGACTGAAAAAGCCAGTAGTGGCGCATTTGGAGCACCACCCCAAGTTCAAGGTCAGCTTGGAAGACAGTGAGTTCAAGGCCTGCCTGACTTACATAGTGAGACCCTACTCAACCCCTCATCTACACAAAAGAAAACAAAAAAACCCCAGTTAACAAATAACTAAAAAGGGATAGGCTCTTTAAGTAAGCCAACAATGCACATGAGATAGAAGAAAACACAATGGGGCTATGAGCAGTGGCACACAGCTATTTGGGAGGTTGAAACAGGAGGATCTTGAGTTCAAGGCCAGCACTGGCAACTCAGCAAGACCCTGCCTCAAAATACAACTAAAAACTAAAAACAGCTGGGTGCAGTTCAGCCTGAGCAAGGGCTTTGGATTTAATCCAAAACCAACCCAATCCAACCCAAAATAAAAACAAAAAAGGAGGGAGGGGGGATAATCCATTTAGCTAGAGGACATACCATACTGTGTAAGCAAAAGGATTAAAGTATCATTATCAGAGAAGAACCACAAAGGGGGGAGGGGAATCTCAATTATTCAATCTTAAATTGTCAGTTATTTAAACAAAATAAAAAATGAATGAAAAGAACCTGACTTCAGGCCCACCAGGTTTTCCCTTCCCTTCCCCTCCCTCCCTCCCTTCCTTCCTTCAGTGCAGGGTCTCACTATGCATGCAGCTCACATTTATAGTGATCTTCCTGCTTTTTGCCTCCCGCGTGCTGGGGTCACAGGCACGCCACCACGCTGGATTGCATCTGGCTCAGCGCACCCGAAGGCGGGCCCCGCACGACATGGGGAACCAGGGATTGAACCCTGGTCCCTGTGCTTACCTAAGCAAGCACTTAAGTCTGCTGAGCTCTACCACCCGCCCTTCTTTTGTTTTTTGAGACATGGCTTTGTTAAGGTGGCCTAGGGCGAGCTCAAACTTGCAAGTGTCCTGCATCTGCTTCCCAAGTGCTGTGCCCACAGGGCTACCAGGTTCTGATTGTCTTGGAGTCACTTGTTAGCTCTGCTCTCTGCACACCACCGTTTTCTCAAATGCCCTTTCCTCAGTGTTTGCCATGCTCACTTCCGCCTCCTGCTCCTGGACTCAGAAACAATTTGGCAAGGTCTCTAAAACAGATTTTTGCCCCCTTTGATAGCTCAGTTGGTAGAGCGGAGTTGTAAAGCCAGGACTTTTTGGCCAGCAGGTGGTGCTATTAAATGCCTTAAAAAAAAAAAAAAAAAGAAAGAAAGAAAGAAAGAAAACAAATCTACGGGCTGAGAGATGGCTCAGTGGAATAAGCACTTCCATGGCAAGTGCAAGGGCCTGAGTTCAATCCCTGGTTCCGCAAAGAACAACAGAAAAAAGAAAAGAAAGAAACCCAGATAACATTCTTTTATATCCTCTACATTTTCAAGTTAAAGATTAACTAAAGGATTAAGGATTAGCTAGGAAGTGAAGTGATAAAACAACACCACCACCCTACATTACTGATAGGTCACTACATCCTAGCCTTACCTTCTTTAGCCAGAGACAGAATCCATTAGGCATGAAACAGGCACACAGGGAGTGGCTACATTGTGACAGAAGTATGAGACAGTTCTTGTAACCAAGAGGTTGAGGCAGGGGGCTCACCCCCAACTTTGAGGCCAGCCAGGGCTAAACACTGAATTTAAGATCAGCCTCAACTTAACAATGAGACCTTGGCTCAAAAAAAAGAATTGTTTTGGGCACAGACTAAATACTGCATTTAAATGGTTCTAAATGTGGGGAAAAGTCAGTCAACAGTGAAGAGGTCAGAAAATTAATGAAATCACTTATTAATTATTAAAAAATCTGGGTTTTGTATGACTGCAACAATTTGTGAGAATTAAAGAAATGAGTCAAAAATTCATACTTAACCTTGGTAAGAGACAAAACTCCCCCCCCCTTGCTGGCCACATAGCTCAGCAGAGATGTTGATTTAGACTGGGTGTGGTGACCTGTGCCTATAATCCCAGTGCTTGGGAAGCTGAAAACAGGATTACTACAAGCCCCACAATCTGTGTAGTGAGACCTTATAGACCCTGTACTAAAATACAACAAACAAGCCCATAAAACAATGCCACCTTTAAACAGCTCCTAGAGAAAAAAGGCTACAAAAATGTGGTTCAGCAGTTAAATTTGTGTGTACATGCAGAGACCACACAGGTGTTAGCTTTCACTGCTGTCTGGTGCAGGGAAGGGCAGCAGAATGCTACTCATACAAAGAAAACAGCACACTTTGATGTGGGCCTCTGTGGCTATTGGGAATCCCTCAATTTACACTGCACCCTCAATGTGGCTGTTCTTTGGATCAAAGCAAAATTGCTCCAATACTAACAATATTAATCAGGTTTATAATAATTCTTAGATTGTACTTGGGATGAATTTATCTCTATTTATATGTCGGTCTCACAGTCTCCAAAGGAGATTTTAACAGCCAAATGTCTTGCCTAAAACCCAGGGATATGGTTAAGAGTGGTGTATGTGTCCAAAATAAAAATGATAAAGACCAGAAAAGGGGATGCTCTCTTATCTTTCCTTCTTGTATGCCTCATTTCTGCCTACATTTGCTTGGAGTGAGATGGCAAGGTAAAGTATTAAGAATGGGAGAGGGCAGCAGTTGGATGTACAGGTCTGATGCTGTCAACAGAACAGAAGGTGTTAATAAGAAATGGGTACCATCTAGTAGAGATGCTGAGTGATCATACGGGAGCTATTAGGGAGGTGGTTTGGACATATCTACTCCAGTTGGAGGAGCCCACCTGCTACTATCCATGGCAATACTTTTTAATGCACACTATTAAGTTTTAGGGGTTTTTTTTGCCTTCAAATTTGACACCATACAATTCAACAATTGTGAAAGTAATCCCAAAAATTTATTCTTCCTGGTGGTTCTACCTAAAGTCCTAACATGGGTAGAAATATGTGTCTCTCTCAAGACAGGGCCTCACTATGTAGTTCAGACTAGCTGTGAAGTTCCTTACTGCTGAGATTACAAGCATGTACCACTATGTCCAACTTAACTTCTCTTAATAACCTTTTTGGGAAGTAATATGCAATAAATACAGTGAAGGAAAGACAGGCATCAGATGAATTCTGGTTTGAATTCTAGGGCCTTTCAAATTCATTAACCACTTGGCTTTGGATAAGATAACCACTTTACTGAGATAATTCCTTAATCTATGAAGTTGAAGGAATACCTTACAAGATTTCTGAAAGAAGCAAGTAAGACAAACAAGAAAAGTGCTTTATAAACTGCAAAATGCTATACATATTAACTGAAGTTGGACCAACTATAATGCAGTATCAAGAAAAGGAAAAAGGCAATGCAGTAATCTGAAGCACAAAGGAAAACGAGCCAGATATGGTAGTGTTTGCCCGCAATCCTAGCACTTTGGGGACACTGAAGCAAAATGAACACAAATTCAATGCAAGCTCAAGCTATCTAATTTTATCCATCCATCCATTTAGGTTTTTCAGACAGTTCTGCTTTCTAATACAGGTCTTGAACTCACTATGCAACCAGGCAATCTTCCTACTCCAGCCTCCTCAATGGTGGAATTACACGTGCACCACTATGCCTACCACTGTTTTGAGTTCAGGCTGGCCTTAAACTTGCAAACTTCTCTTGCCTCTGACTCCCAAGCAACCTGAGCAATTTAGCAAGACTCGGTCTCAAAAAAGGCCAAATGGTAGTAGTACATGTCTACAAGCCTAGTACTAGGGAGGCTGAGGCAGACTGTTACAAGTCTGAGGCCAGCCTAAGCTACATAGTCACTTCAAACTAACCTGAACTACAAGATGAGATGCTGTCTCAAAACATGAAACACTTCTTCTCCCAAGAAGATTGGGGATATAGATCAGTGTAATGTCCCTGATTCAGTCTCTAAGAATGGGGGAGGGGTTTGAGCATTCTTTACTCATCATGTTCTCACCAGTTCAAATTTTCTAAAAAAAATATTTTTGCTAAGGCAGTGTTGGTAGAAAAAGTCAAACTACTGGTAGTGACAAGACCTAGGTGTTCAAGAAAGAATTCAATCATTTTGAAAAACAAATGCACAACAGGGAATTACAGTCACCTGTTGTTTGTAGATAGGAGATCCTCTAGGAGACGTGGTATATTCCTAGCACTTGGGAGGTTGAGGCAGTAGGGTCATGGCACCCTTGAGCCCAGTCTGTAGCATGTTCAAGGTCAACCTGAACTAGTGAGACCCTGTTTCAACAACCCCCTACCCAATGCAATGTCAAAGTCAAGCAGTTGTGACATAATCTCACACAGATCATATATGGTCCACAAAAACTAAAATACCACTGGCCTTCTAAGAACAAATTTGCACCACTCAATTCAATTATTAAGAAAAAAATTGGGGGCTAGGGAAGATGGCCCAGTGGAATAAGTGCTTCCCTAGCAAGCACAAGGGCCTGAGTTCAATCCCTGGTTCAGCAAAAAAATAAAATAAATAATAATAATAATAATAATACTCATACTATCCAAGTAAATTAATCTCATTCCTCAGAATCCTACTTTAGCTATTCCCTCCTTTCAGAAACCTGTACTTTACCCGTGAGGTGTTAGTAATGATATAATAGGATCCCTTGCCCTCAGTGGGATTAAAAAGTGTAAATTACATAAACAGCCATATTATATTCCATTAACATAAAAATGAAACAGATTTGAGAGGGAATTCTTACTTACTATAGGATGGGGACAGACCACCATGGAGGGGGGGGGATCCAACAAAACCATCCCATATAATGGAAATACAACTTCCCATAGTCTGGCCAGAGAAGTGGTTTCAAAACACTCTTTGCTCAAGTTCATCTAAAAACGCAATTTTTTTTCATTTGTTCATTCATTTATCCAAGATAGGGTCTCCTCTATGTAGCCCAGGCTGGCCTCAAACTCACAGCAACCCTGCCTCAGCCTTCTAAATGCTGGGATTCTATATAGGTATATGCTACTATGCCTGGCAATAATCCTAGCCTTCAGAAAGCTAAAGCAAGATTTTGAGTTTAAATAACTAGCCTGAGGGCTAGCCAAATAGCTCAGTGGATTAAAGTGCCTGAAAGGGGGGGGGGGGGTTGGATTCCCAAGCCTGCCCTGCCCCTATGACAGCAATTAAGATTGGGTGTGGTGGAGTGGGCCTGTAATCCTAGCTCTTGGGAGGCTGTAAGCAGGCAGCTCACTATAAATTTAATCTAGTAGTGAGACCCTGAATACCCTGTAGACCCTTCACTAAAATACAAAAATAAAAATAAATAAAACCAACCCGAGTTACAAAGCAAGTTCAAGCTCAGTATAGATTGTAATAAAGCAAGACCCTGCCTCCCCAAACCCCAAATTTACTCTAAGACAGAAGGACCGAATCTTGTCACAAAGAGTAAGACAAAGCAATGCATCTTACTTTCATTTATTTTTTGTTTAGTACAGGGACTCAAACACAACTGCTCCCTTACACAAAGTACACATTCCAACACTCAGCTCCTCAAAACATATTTTCACTTAATATTCAGGAGACTCTCCTTTGGAAATGTCCCCTCCCCCCTATACTTTTCAAAGTTTTTATATTCTGGGGCAAGACACATCTCAAAACTCAACGTGGTGTTTTGTCAACCACTGCAAAAAAGAAGGTAAGAGAGGAGAATAGGCAGACCTGGAGACTTATTAGGTAGGTAAATTCCAGAAGCAGGATGCATGGCAACACTGAAGATCATGCACACTAACATCCTGAAAAACTCTCGTGTAACCGTATACAGCCAACATGAAGGCATTTTCCAAGAACCGTTCTTTTTTATACCATGGCATATACAGATAACATGTACTTGTGACTGCTGGCAGCTGACCCCAGGCTAGTTCCCTCAGCTCTCCCCTCTCGGAACACCCTCCACCATTCTGTGAAGACCAAGAGGGAATCTCTTAGCAAGCTGTAACCTTTCTAGTAGCATCTTCTGGTCTGGTGCACCGTTCCACAAAACTGAGGTTGTTACCCCAAAATGGTACCCTTTTGTTGACCAAAAATGGTATTTGAGGTGCATTAAACCCTGACTGATTTTCTTTCACCTGGAACCCTTTGAAATCTCTTTTAAGTAGATTTTATATTATCTTTCTTACCATCTGGAAATGCTAGCACAGGATGAATACAACAGTCCAGCTGGGAAAGACGTTCCAACAGAGGAGCTTCATAGTGGATTTCTGGAGGCATGGTGCTGACACTGCCTGAACCACATAGCGCACAGGAGGTATTCACATCACAGCCAAAGCGGGCTATGCTGTTCCGCTGAACCTATACAAAGCCAAACAAAGTAATAGTTTGATTAGTTTAAGATACTTCCATTTCTCTAACAGAATGACCTTCAAAGTCATTAAAGAAACAGCCTTTTTGATGAGGAAGTCCAATTATATGAATTCTTAAGTGTTTATATTGATACCAAACTTGACAGTTGAAAAGATACTGAAAGTGCTTGCTAAGAGTATGTTATAAAACCTGTATGCTTTCACCACCTGATGGTTTTCAACTGCCTACTAAGGTATGAATGCCTATTTAGCTCCTTACTTCCTCCACAAGACTTTCAGGTGGTCTCACACAAGACAGCAAATTTTTCAGGATAAGTGACTATTCTTAAAGCTAGCTTAAAATTCTCCTACAGCACTCAGGAGGTTGAGGCACAAGGATAGCCATGAGTTTAAGGCCAGCCTAGGCTACACTGTAAGCTCAAGGCCAATCTGAACTACATAGTGAGACCCTGTCAAAAAACAAAATATCCTCTTACTATAAAGCTCATGCCTAAGTAATGAAAATAAATTTTGTATGGTGAGTATTCACTGCATACCCCCCACTCCTAAGCCCTGGGATTAAACAGCAGCGCAAAGCAAGGAGGGCTTTACTACTACTGAGCTACATTCCCACCCCTTAAAAAAATTCTATGACACAGGGTTTCAATAAACTGCCCAGGCTAGTCTCAAACATTTGATCCTCTTCAGTCTCACAATGTCTTTGTTAGATTAAGTCAAATTATTCACACTAAACTTACTGTTCCACAAATGGGGAAAGATAATCAATAATAGCACAGAGTGAAATACAAACTAATTTAACTCTTTAAAAAGACTTAACTCAGTCATTAAAAAAAAGGAGGGTTGGGAGGTGGCTCAGTGGAATAAGTGCTTCCCTGCCAAGCCCAAGGGCCTGAGTTCAATCCCTGGTTCCACACCAAAAAAAAAAAAAAAAAAAAAAAAAAAAAAAAAAAAAATTTTAAGTAATTTTAGGCTTTGAGGAGAAAAGCTGAGGTCATGCTGATTGAAGAATCCTAAATTCTCATGTTACTATGAACAAGTCTGGTGTTTACTAAAGCATGACTCAAAAGTTATATGGGCAGCAATCTATTCTGGAAGAAACAGCTTATTGGGGGAACAGCATTATGAGAAGGTATCCTAGAAGAAATGGCAGTATTACAATAAAAACAAAACAGTAACACCAAAACTCCACTGGCAAAAACTCTGAAACACTTATTGTAACTGAATTTATTGCCAGTACAGATCTGTTGTCAAAGAGTGCCCCCCCCCCTTTCTGTTTAATGTATCTAGTACAGAGTCTATAGGATCGCACCACACAGATCGGGCTTGTAGTGATCCTGTTTTCAGCCGGCCAAGTGCTAGGATTATAGGTATGCACCCTGGCACACCAGGGATTAAACCCCCGTCCCTGCGTCTGCCTAAGCAGGAGCTTTAATGGGCTGAGCTATCTGGCCAGCCCAAAGTGGTTTCCCTTTATGGAACTGTATAGGAGAAAGATATTTAAAAGCAAATATTCTCAAACTTCCTCCTAGCAACTACATGGATGAGTGATAAGAAGATCCTTTGAAGGTTAAACCAGAAAAATTGCACCAAAGTGTAAAGATGCGATCAAGGATAGATGCCACTGAAGAATGAAAAGTGACTAAACACTGATACTCTCATATACCCAACATAAATCAGTACTGATTGTAGAAAAAAATAGCTTTTGTGTCCTACCTAGTTGGAGTTGGCTTTCTGGAGATAGCATTTTGAGGAGGATATATGGGTAAGAATATAGACCACAGGGCCGGGGAGATATCTCAGTAGAGTAAGTGCTTGGCATTCAAAGCCTGGTAGAGAGAGAGAAGAGAGAGAGACAGAGACAGAGACAGAGAGAGACAGAGACCACAGTAAAGGAATGGGAGGATTTAGGAAAATTGTTGGCTAAAAACTGCATGATTAAACAGCCACCAAAGGGTGGGGGTGATAAGGTCTCTTCCCATTATACCAACTAGCTCTCCACACAGATCTTTAACAGTATTCCATTTTATGGCAAAGGTATACTTAGTGAAAAGTCAATATAGATTTGGATGTTTAAAAAAAAAAAAGCAATTAAAACAGAAAAAATAATATAAAAGTAGACAAACGTAAGAACTTAAAATTCCTTGGAAGTTTTTCTTAAATTTGTCCCTATACCCACCTCTGTTCCTCTGGATGATAGGAACAGATCAATAGAGTAGATAAGTGATAAGGCTAGGCTGGAAAAAAAAAAAAAGTTCAAGAAAAAACAAAAATCCCCACACAGATATGATTTTTCCCTCCCAGAACTGAGGATTGAACTCAGGCCCTTGCGCCTGCCAGGGAAGCGCTTAATCCACTGAGCCGTCTCACTGGCCCTTCTGAAAGACAATCCCAAGCTATTTCCTAGTGGTGTTACTTTAGGCAAGTTACTAATATCTTCCCTATAAAACAGCAGAACACAGGATATGGTTACATTAAGAATAAAAATCATGGGGCCAGGGAGATGGCCCAGGAGAATAAGTGCTTGCCTGGCAAGCACAAGGGCCTGAGTTCAATTCCCAGTTCTGCAAAAAAAAAAAAAAAAAAAAAAAAAAAAAGAAAGAAAAGAAAAGATAAATAAAAGTCTCTTATCACTTGGAGGGATTCGCCAAATAGCTCAGCAGACTACAGAGCTGCAGGCACAGGGGATGAGCGTGCTGTGATGGCAAGTGAGACTGGGCGTGGTGGAGTATGCACATAATCCCAGCGCTTGGGAGGCTGTGAACAGGTGGATCACTGAGTCCGATCTAGTAGTGAGACCCTGAACACCCTATAGAAAGAGTAAAAATCACTTAGCATCTGACTCTTAACTCTGCTAGCTACATTTAAGGGGAGAACTTGAAGATAGAACATTTTACTGTTGAAGACTGATTTTTTTTTTCTTTTTTGGCAGAACTAGGGATTGAACTCAGTTCCTTGCACTTGCCAGGGCCGTACTTATTCCACTGAGCCATCTCCCTGGCCCTTGATGACTGATTTCGAATTCCAGTTTTTTTATTTGATAAGTTGCACGATCTCAAATTCACTCACCCATTAAAAAAAAAAGGGGGGGGGGGACTGGGCAGGTGACATAGTTCAGTGGACTAAGGCCTTCTTTGCCAAGTGCAGGGACCAGGATTAGTCCCACATGCCCTAATGGGCATGGTGAGTTGGGGACCAGAGTCCCAACATGGTGGCTGAAAACAGGAGGATCACTACTCTGAGCTGTATGGTGAGACCCTACCAAATGCATAAAATGAAAATAAATAAAAATTTTTAGGGGGCTGGGGAGATGGCTCAGTAGAATAACTGCTTCCCTGGCAAGTGCAAGGGCCTGAGTTCAAACCCTGGTTCCGCAAAAAAAAAAAAAAAAAAAAAAAAGTAATAGGAATCCAAAAATTTTTAGAAAAGGACTGAGAAAATGACTTCAAAACACTACGTGCACGTTAGCAAAATTTGATTTTTTTGACCACTGACATTGTGTGGATCCCTTGGTATGCGGACTGTCTTGCACAGCAAAGACATCCAGCAAGATTTATAGTCTCTGCCCATAGAACACAGATCACACAGCTCCTCTGAAACAACCAGTAGCACAGTCTGTCAAAGGTAAAACTGTAGAAATCTGTGGGGTTCAAATTGTGGCCAGCTATGTAGAGCTCAGAACATAGGCTCAACTTAAATATTAGTGGAGTGTGCATGTAATCCCAGCACTTGGGAGGCTGTAAACAGGTGAAACACTATGAGTCTGATCTAGTAGTGAGACCCTGAACACCCTGTAGACCCTTCCCTAAAATTAAAAAAAAAAAAAAAAGTAAAAATCACTTGGAATAGCATCTGGTTCCTAACTCTACTAGTTATATTTAAGGGGGGAACTTGAAGGTAGAACAGTAACAAAAAGCTTCCAAAGATGACAACTTTTGTTATGTATGGCTAAATTATGCTCCACTGTTTACATGGGATACTTCTTTAGCAACATATATTTATCTTTTGTTGGGGACCTAGGTTGGTTGCATATTATCTCATTTTTCATTTGTTGGGACAAAATACCTGACACCCAAAATTAAGGAAGGAAAGGTTTATTTACTTAGCTCACAGTTTGTGGAGGTTTCAGTCCATACTTGGCTGGTTCCAAGACAGAGTGGCATAGTGTAAGAGGCAGCTGTTCATGGCGGAGGAAAAAACCAGAGCAAGGGTGGGGTAGCAGGTATGGCAGCTAGCAAGCTTCTTTCCCCTCTTCACATTTGTAAAGATTATCTTTCTCAGGGCAGTGCAGCACTTGCACCCATAACAACAGCATTGAACCAAGAATTAATCACAAACTCAAGAGGCTGCTCCAATTGCTGCACAAGGCTTTGGGAGGACAACGAGACACAAAGCATACCACATGTCTTACTTACTGTGACTTGTGCCTCAATTAACACAGGTATGTACTTATCCCTATAGTATGCCACCTCAACTTCTAAAGGAATATGTCAAAAACCAGTTCAGCTAGGTCAAATGATAGTGCTTATTTTTAGCCTTAAAAAAATTACAGGGGATTGGACCCCAAGTGTTTTTTGTTTGTTCTGTCTTTTGAGGGAGGGTTTCACTAGGCAGTTCTGGCTGGCCTTGAACTCATAGTGATCCTCCTGCCTCAAGTCTGAAATTACAAGCATGTGCCGCCCTCTATGGTTTGCACTGAGCTTTATTTATACCAAGGCCCCTTAAAATATTTTAAAGACAGATCTGGCAAGGATGGTGGCACATTGCCAGCAATGCTATCAAAGCAGTCTTAGGCAGGAGATTACTACAAATTCAAGGTTAGCCTAGGAAAAAGAGTAGAGTATTGCCAAACTACCCAGGGCAGTCTTAAGCTTGTGATTCTCCTGCCACAGTCTCCCAGAGCTTGAACTACAGATGTGCTCCACTACACTTTACTTTCAGCTTATTTATTCATTTATTTAATTTTTTAGCAGTACCAGACATCAAACTTGGAACCTTGGGCTTACCAGGCAGGTGTTTATGCTGCTGAGCTATCTCCTTAGCCCTTAGAAAGTTTGATTTTATGAGCGCTTCCCTGGCAAGCACAAGGGCCTGAATTCAATTCCCAGTTTCAAAAAAAAAAAAAAAAAAGAGGTTAGATTTTATTGGTGCATTTTAGATATACATAATAATCACACTCACTATAGAAAATCTGTACCTGTACATGATATAACTGTTACTTTTAGTTTTGAGGAACATCCAGAATGATTTCTATAGTGCTTTTTAAATTCCCATTAGCTGTTTAGCCATTGATCTTTAAAGGTACTTAAAAAATAAGATGAAAAACACACAGAAGGAAAAATGTAATAAAATTTCAATGGTAGAATCTAGAGTAGATAATAAGATGAAAAACACACAGAAGGAAGAATGTAATAAAATTTCAATGGTAGAATCTAGAGTAGATATTCATTACACAAATGATTACTTTCAAACGTTAAATTCTGCTGTGTACTTTAGTAATTTCATAATGAAATGTAGAAAATAAAATGGAAAAGGGCTTTTCATTCTAGCCACATTGAAGTAACACCAGGCAGGTTTACTGACTAGTAGATAGCAGACAATGTTAAGACTGGCAAACAAATGGGTGGCCTTGAACATGGCTCTGGTTTTCCTGAAGCAGGGACATTCTAGACTGCAAAGGATGAAGGGGGATTCTAAGCAAAGAAGTATGGCTGGTTTGTGAGTTAAGGAAACAAACTCTCAGGGATGAACACTGAGAAATTAAGGCTAAATAGTTTCCAAAGCTAATATGCTCTGGAGAGTTATGAACTATGACCAACCAAAGCTGGCACAGAGGATTCAAGTAAGATTCCCAGAAGATCCTTTCTGGTTCTGGTGCTAAACTATTAGAGATAATATCTAACAATGAAACCAAGCCTTTTTAAAAGATGATGACACAATTTACATACTATAATTAGATAAAATTAAGTGTCCAGCATCCACTAAAAATTGGTAGATACACCAAGAGGCAAAAAAACACTACTGGGATAAGAAAATATAGAGCACAGGAAACAAAGGGATAAATAGCACAGTGGTCTTCACCAATAAATTGTAAGGAATAGGTGTGATAAATACTTCAGAGCAAACCAACACTCTGAGAACAGCAAAAGCCAGATTAATGATGATATTCTGTGGCCAGAATTGTAAGAAGGAAAGAACCATGGAAGTGAGCTTGTATTCTGCTGCTGCTTCTTTTAGCAGATATCAGTTCACTGGCTACTTTTGGAAAATACAGAAATTAGTGCTTGGTGTTTCCATAAGGCCAAAGGGATGGACAACATGGAAAGAAAGGACAAGAAACTAGCCAGGACATAATCTAGGCACTCATCCTCACAAGGTTAACCATGAAGCTGTGAGGAACAAAGGTTAAGAAGCTAAGCACAAAGTCTCTGAAAGGAGGGGCTTTTGGTACTTAGCTCCATTCACTCAACTACCATGGAGAATCATACCTAAGAGTTTGGGCAAGCCAGTGAAAGTGCTCAGTGCTCAGCCTACACCACACCCTCAGCCTGGCAAACTCACTGTAAGGAAGAGACTAGAGTTCAAGATATGCTAAGGGAAAAAGGGCAGTGTTTACCAGTGGGTACAGGAAATACAGTCATGTCCTAAGAATGAACTGTCCCAAGAATAAACAAGAGGCACTAAGAAAGTAGTCGAAACTCTAACCAATCCAATTCAGCTTAGTTCCACAAAGGGATTGTACTTCTAGCCACCACTGTACATGCCTAGCAGGACAGGAAGGGGAAGGGGAAGGCTCTGTGAGGAATACCATTATCAGGACCGCTACACTCTTTAAGATATACAACATCCAAATCACTGAAAACAAAATACTACAAAAATACACAAGAGAAACAGCCTCCAGTGCCCTAGATTTAGAGGTGGCAGCAGGATTAGAAAAAATATACCTACAAAAATATGGACAAAGAATAAGTAAGATCCCAAATGTTCTTAAATATAAAAACAGAAACAAGGCAGGTGTTTGACAGGCTGAGGCAGGAGGATTCCAAATATGAGTAGAATGTGGGTAACTTGGCAACTGAAGACAACTTCCTTAAAATAAAAATTAAAAAGGCCTAGGAATGAGGCTCAGGGTTTTCAAATCCCAGCTGGGGCAAGGGCAAGGACACACAGTTAGTAAGTCCACAATAGGTGAAAGTGGCATAAATATAACAAAATAGCTAGGATAAATGAAGTGGAAGGCTAGATAAAGAATAAAAGCAAGGCCAGCGAGATAGCTCAGCGGACTAAGCACCTACTTGCTTAGGCAAGCTTAGGGGCCTAGGCTTGATCCTTGGCACCACATGCCTGGTGCCAGAGACCAAGTCTGGATGTGGTGGCTCATGCCTATAATCCCATTGCTAGGGAGGCTGAAAACAGGAGGATCACTACTGTTCAAGCTGCATAGTGAGACCCTGTGTGTGTGTATGCAAATGCACACATAACACACACAAACAAAAGAATTAAAGAATACAAGAAAAATCATCCCCAAAATAGACAATAAAATGTAAGGAATATTTACTTTACTAAAATGTAAAGTGCATGAAGGGTACTATGATAATGTCAATGTCATCAGAGCCTCACGATGAAAATAGAAAATGGGAGAAGAGCAATATCTGAAGAGAGAATGGCTAATTTGTGTGAAAAATTAGTTGAAATTACCAAACTACAAATTTAAGAAGCTCTACAAAGCTCAAGCAGGAGGAAAACACATTGAAAGCCATACCTACACATGTTATAAGAATGTTTAAATTGAAGGAAAAGGGAAAACACCTGTAAACTAGATCTAAAACACATAAGTCACTGAATGTAGGGCTCTTAATCTTGATCTGATACAAACTTTATAATCATTTATGAAAAAACCTTGGAAATCTGAATAGACTACACTTTGGTAATATTAAATATATAAATTTTGGCATATAATCACCTATAAAAACTATAGTACAGGTATTATTGCTCCTTCAATCTTTTTTTTTTTTTTTTTT
>PVKA01031113.1:0-26624 GCA_004027165.1 Ctenomys sociabilis
GTACTTAGAATTGAACTCAGGACCTTGCACTGCCAGGCAAGCACTTATTCTACTGAGCCATCTCCCCAGCCCTCCACTCACTGTTCAGCACAGCACCTATCATGCCCTCCTGTAAATCTATGGCTTACACAGCTGCTTCATTGCCTAGCATGCACACTTCATTCCTCAAGTGTGCTCAGGCCACCAGGGACATTGGATGATACTGCCCAGGGAACTCCCTGCATTTTCCACATAATCATTCACCAGGAGGTTGCTCATTGACCCTGCCCCCATGGTACTTTTTAGTGAAAATTTTTTTTGTATTTTTATGAGTATGTGTCTGCAATACATAACGATTACACGTACTGTGGAGAATTGGTACATGTACACAATACATCTCAAAGGATTGCTCACTACACAATAGGGTCTTTTTTTTTTTTGAGGAACCCAGGATTGAGCTCAGGCCCTTACACTTGCCAGGGAAGTGCTTATTCCACTGAGCCATCTCCCCGGCACCAATAGGGTCTCCATGAATCTTCTTGGAGGGAACTTTCTCTGGTCTCAAGTCAGAAATTACACTTCAGAGCAACAGGTCTGCAGACCCTGGACCATCTACCTACAGCTCTCCTTGAAGTGACCATCAGAACCGGGCCACTGTCCACCACTACAGCTGCCAAGGGTACAGGGACCCACATGGGACATTTTCTGGGCCCAGAACTCACTCCTGGCTTCATCCTATCTTCCCCTCTGAGTTGCCTTTGTGTCTCATTTTTATTTTATTTTGCTTTATTTGTGGAATGAGTTTTTAAAAGTATTATAAAATGTTTTCCAGAAAAATTCAGAGCTCTAAACTGTACTAGTACCCAGCTTACATTTACACACACACACACACAGCATACAGCTCTGTGACCATGAGCTCTTCACCTTCTTGGGCCACTCCCATCCACCTCCTGTCCCCACCTCCTGTCGTAACACAGGCCTGGTGTCCACGTGGCACCGTGAGTGCTATAACAAGCCTCATGTTCCTTAAAGAAATTGATTTTTGCCAAGCATTTTCCCATACATTACCACCTCACCATAACTCTAGAGGTCAGAATGAAGAGATTACCTTCTGAATTTTACAAATGGGGACACTAAATTTTAGAGAAGTTCAGCAATCCTCACATCTTTATAACAAACTAGAGGAAGAGTCAGATGTCCCGATCCCTGGCTAGGCTGCCTGATTCAGACTTTAGGATACATCTTCTCTTGTTCGCCCTGAGCACAAAGGAAGAGGGGCTCAGTCAGCACCTCAGCTGTTTATGGAGTACTGTCTCTGTCCCATTGCCCCAGAGCAAAAATAGCAGAGAGGGATCATGGTCCCAAGCCACAGCCAACATGAAAGCCAAACCAGGAAAGATGTGAGAAGGTCCTTTATATACCCAGGAAAACGGCAAGGTGGGTTAACAAGACACATAGTTGTGTGAAATATTGGTTGATCTAACATCCAAATAGGGGCCCAGGAAGAGCAGGTCAGCATGTCCACATTACCTATTGAAGGAGGAGGTAGAGTTGAGCTTTGAAGTGTGTGTGTGTGTGTGTGTGTGTGTGTGTGTGTGTGTCACAGGGGCAGTGATGTTCCTGACTGAGGTCAGGACTGGGGAGGTCTGGGAAATTAGCAGAAGGCCATCTGGAGAGTATAAGCCTAGGAGAAACTGAATGGCAAGCTGTGTTGACAAACAGATCCCAGGAAGCCACGGGGGCTGGGGCAGCGGGCAGGAATGCTGCCTCCCAGGTCCCGTATAGCTGTGTGGGGACCAGCAGATGCTATGCCAGCCCCGTTCCCTATTAGGCAAAATGCAGCACCATCTGCACAATCCCAGGAGCAAGAGCAGATATTTTATAACTTCCTTTTTTCTTTTTAAGTCTACATTAAAAATAAATGTTCCTTTCAGCTCTCAGATGTATATCTCTGGTGCAACCTGCCCACATTCCCTCCCGCTGCCCTTTCCAGAACATGGCAGGGGAAAGGAAGAAAGAGATGGCTAGAAAGGGAGCCAGTCCACCCGGCTCCAACGCCAGTGGATCGCACCTCTTCCAAGAGGGAAGCGCGGCAGGCGTGGCCGTGCAGACGGTGGAGAGCGCCCAGAACCTGCCGGTACCAAGGAAAGTGGAAGGCAAGAGAACAGGAGCCCATGCCAGGATTTCTCCCAGCCTCCACCAATCTTGCTGCAGGACCTTGGCCAAATCGCACATCCTATCTTTGCTCCCATTTATAGTTCGTACCATGGCTGGGGTCCCCTTGGCAGCTCCAGTCCCCCAGTGGCTGGCCTCTCAGCACATCTGCCTAAATCTCTGAGCTCCCCTTCCCCTCAGGTGTCTGGCTATGGACCCTAGTGATCAGCACTCAGACCCTGACTGTCCAGTGCTGGTGCCAGTGTCGACCACAGGCAAGTTACCTGAGCTCATGCCTCTGCTTCTTCATTTGTTAAATTGGGCACAATCTTGGCACGTCTCGAGCAGTCAGGAGAGGAACGAAGATATGGAAGAACCTGGCATGCAGCATGTGCTCCTGGATGTCGCTGGTGGTGTCGCTCCTCTCCCCATCCAGTTTTTTCCCAGCCCTTGCTGACTCCCCTTTCTCTGAACCCCACAACCGACCACCTTTGAAGAGTGTTACCTGCCTAAGAACAGTGGCTTCTGAAAACAAAATCAGGGTTCATCTCCCTCAGTGCAGCTGGCACAGGGCAGAGCTCACAACCAAGGTGCTAATTCATCATTAGGAATATTAAATTCTCCTTGGCCAGTGATCAGATCTCTGCTGGGCTGTGACAATGACCATGTGGCCCATCCTCTCACGCCTCTCATGACACTGCTAGCTGCAAGGGGTGCCCGCATGGGGGTGACCTGATTCTTCCGACTCCCTGGATCTTTCCTGTGCCACAACGTCCTCCTGCAAGGAGTGCATCCCCTGGCTCCCATAGCCATCTCTGGCTCTGGCAGTGACATGTGGGAGAAGGGCAGTGTGCCCTTGCCAAGCCCGGGCCTCAGTGGCCTCAGACGGCCCTAAAGCCCTCCTGCGTGTCTAACACTGTCAGAAGCACACATCCCTGACTGGTCTTCTGGTCCAAGGAGGTTGAAAGAAAGGAGCAGTAGAGGCCAGTTGGATCTGTGGATCAGGTCACTCACAGATGGGCCGGGCAGAGCAGAACTGCTTCCCTGGAACCGCATCTGGAGCGGGCCAGCCCTAGCCAACCACAACACCCTCAGGGTGAGTGCTTACAGATGTCCTGGTGATGTGGGGGCTGCTGGTGCACCATGCCACAGAGAAAGAGTGACCCTGCTGTCCTTAGACCACAGCTCTTTTTTTTTTTTTTTTTGCAAAACTAGGGATTGAACTCAGGCCCTTGCGCTTGCCAGGGAAATGCTTATTCCACTGAGCCGTCTCCCCAGCCCCTTAGACCACAATTCTGTATTGCAGCAAAGGCACCTTGCACTGTCTCCACTAGCACAACTGGCCCCTGAGCAGCCCCGCTCACCGCCCACAGTTGGTGCAGAAGACTGTGCTCAGCACAGAACGAGGAAGGGGACCAGGCTCTCCCATCTGGACACGGGCTCATGAGGAAAAGCCTCATCTTCAGCCCATGCCCCTGAGAGTCCTAATAGCTGCAGGCAGCCACAGCCTGCTTGGCCAGAAAAGAGACACAAGCAGTTGCAGATGGGAAATAAGGCCACTCACTCACTCACTAGCCACACCTCGGTGTACCACGGCATCTGAGAAGCCCCATCCGCTCGGCCACCTCCCTTACAAAGCAGACTCAAGTAATATGCAGAACAATTGCTTAAAGTGTGGGAAATCTGGAGAGGAAACAGGGGGTGTGTGAAGACAATGTGGTGGTAAAACGTACACCAGGGGAAGACTGCGGGATACACAGTTACCTTGCTTGCCAAGAAAATGGCAGGAATTACTGTTCCTCTCACCCTCACCCATCTTGTCTGCCTGTCCCTCCTCCCTCGCCCTGCAGGTTTCAGCTTGATTGTCCAGGAAGCCTCCCCTAACCTCCAGCTGAGGTTCCTTGTCTCCTGTTTGCCAGCTCCCTGTACACACACACACACACACACACACACACACACACACACACACACACACACAATTAGTGCCTTTTTCTTGGCATTCATTGCACTGTTCCACACCTGTTGGTGTCTTTCTTGAGAGCATCTAGCCATGTCACATGGGCAAGACCACTTCACATTTGCTCCCATACCCAGGGCCCTACTCCCTCCCCTGACCTCATACAATTGCAAAACTTCCTCCTTTGATAAGCCTGGTATGCAATAACTTGCCAACTTTCTTCTCCTACCCTCTGATTTATGTGGCTAATGACCTGGGAAGCAACACTTCAGTGCATTAGGGACCTTGCTATTTAAAGGATGCTAGCCAGCTAAAGAAAATATCTTGCATAGGGCTGGGTAGATAGCTCGGTGGTCTAAGTGCTTGCTTGGCAAGTGCAAGGACCCAGGTTCCCCGGTGTTGCATGCCATGCTACTGTGCAAGCCACTGAAACTGGCACTCATTGCACTGTGGCACACACCTGTAACCCGAGCACTGAGGAGGCTGAGACAGAAGGATAACTACAAGTCCATGTTGCATAGTGAAACCCTGTACCAAATAAATAAATGAATACATCAATAAATTTAATTAAAAAAAACATCATGCATCAAATAAATGTCCCTCCCTGACTGATCAATTCTAGTTTCATTAGACCAACTACCTCTCGTAAGCTTTCTCCTTAGCGCTGAATTCTTTGGCGCTATTGTTCTTCCCATCACATCCAGAACTCTCAAAACTCAGGGGTCAAATGTGCGGGAGGGAAGGGGGGTTCTAGGACCATGAATACCTGGTTAGGGACCACCAGTATCTGACCCCAAAGAGAAACCTGGCTCAGGACATCTGACGCCTTGCGATGGCCCAGGGTGCAGGATGCAGAGGGGTGGAGAAAGGACAGCACGAGGGCCAGACCTTGGGACCAAGGCAGCCTGCCTCTGCTCGGCACCACGTGTGCGAAAAGGACCGTGCTGTGCACGTCTTAGTGGGTACCAGAGAGCCACAGTTGGCCATGCTGGTGCAGCTCTCCTGGGAGGTCCCCAAAGAAAGGGCACTGGGGACCACAGAAACCTCCCAACAGTCTTGATGCATGGGCTTAGCTGCCCTGCTTGTGTATAAATTGGGATCTTTTTGCCGCACACCAAAGGGGGAAAAGTTCCCATCTTTAAATGTTAAGCTTAAAATAAGACGCTACATGGGTGCCAGTGGATCTGTGAAATCTGCTGACTAAACTGGCAGCGGCCCCTGGGAGGGAACCAGCTCATTTCTCCCGAGCTCTAGGGTGCGGAGTACAGGCGGGGCTGCTCTTGGGGAGGCCGGCCCAGCCCAGGGGTTGAGCCAGGGCCACTGCCCGGGCAGAAGGCAGCTTGGATGCTGCTTCCAGAAGCTCTCAGTGCAGGCACCTGCCAGCCTTGCCCGCCCCTTCCCTTCAGCACTCGGGGCCCCATCCCTAGCACATTCGCCGGCACCCTCATTTCTATTTCGGTAAGCATTTTTAGTGGCTTCTGCATGCATCTATTTTCTACCCACACTGTCTGACCAGGGCCTCCCTAAGGTGCGGACTGGAACCTTCTCTCCCTGCAGACCCGGTGCTTGTGGGGTACATTGCACCAGCTATCCGCAGGGGCGTAGAGGGACTGATGAGCTGGTGTGCACTATATCTGGGGTGGCAATGCCGGAACACAGGTGTCAAGTGGCCGGGGTGGCAGGGCAGGACAGGGAACACAGCCAACAGCCCTGCTGCCTGTCCATGCCAAAGGACCTGGATAAAAATCAGAGGTTTCCACATTCAAGGCTCCTGGGGGCTAGTCTCAGCCGGCTGCTCCCCTCTTGGGCCAGGAAGCTGGGACAGTGAGCACTCACTTTGGTGTGGGTTGCTGTGGGAGGACTGCCAGGAGGATCCCTGGTTCAGGGTGCCTGCTTGGTCCTCATCGAGCGACCACGCAGGCTGGGCATCCTGTGCCCTTGCAGTGCACATTCTCTCCATGGCAGGCACGCTCCAGACTAAAAACTCATCCTCAGAGCCAGGCACAGCATCTGCTTCTTCAGGAAAACCACAAAGGCAGTGGGCAGGCTGGGGGAGGGGGACAGCTATAAGGTCTGGTGCCCTGGGGGCCACAGTGACCTTGCAGTGCCCATTGTCTTGGATTTGGCAGGAGAGTGGGAGGTGCGGGGAGGAGCTCAGGATGCCTAGGAACTAAAGAGTTGCGGCCTCTCTGGGACTAGCCTGGTCCTTCTGGCAGAGGCAACCTGAGCCCTGCAGGTCTCCTTGGCCTCTTGCAGGGAGACCAGCCACACATTCATTCGCCTTTGTCAACTCCAACACTCAGGTCCCTGCTTTGGCACTTCCCAGTGCTCCATCTCTTCTTTTTGTGTGTTGATGGGACTTAAATTATTATAGCAGACTCTTT
The DNA here is from genome assembly GCA_004027165.1 of Ctenomys sociabilis. Lineage (NCBI taxonomy): Eukaryota > Metazoa > Chordata > Mammalia > Rodentia > Ctenomyidae > Ctenomys > Ctenomys sociabilis. Next base: position 6,475 of record PVKA01031113.1, read on the forward strand.
TATCTAATAACCACTTTTCCCTTCTTCCTCATTAAGATTGTTATAACATTCAGCTAAGTTCAACACAAAATGTAAGCAGAACTGTAGTGTGCAACTCCCAAGAGACTGCCCTAAAGAAAGCTGACTTAGGGGACAGATTCATCATTTTCCCCCTCTTCTCTTTATCCTCCCTGGAATACAAATGCGATGGCTGGAACTCCAGCAGCTATACTGGCCTATGGGGTGACTTTTACACTAGAAGCCTGCACTGAGAAAGGGGGACATAAGAAAACAGAAGGCAGTGTTCCTGATGACATTGGCGGACTCTGCCTATCACTAAACCTCATCGGGGTGAAAGGAAGATAAATTATTTAGTTTAGCCTGTTATTTTGGACTTTTTGCTATGTGCATGAGATCTTATTTCTAGCTGATATAATTACACACTGTACTACAAAGAAAGTTTCCATAAATCCCAAATGACAAAATTAAAAAGATCACTGAAAACAACCTGCAAAATAATAACAAAAGAACACGTTTTTTAAAAACTCAAACACTTAGAATGAAAAATAAGTTCTTTTGACTAATTGACTTTAGAAGATTGAAAACTATAATTTCAAACTTACTTAAAAAATAACAAAACAAAGCCGGGCGTGGTGGTGCAGGCCTGTAATCCCAGCACTCGGGAGGCTGAGGCAGGAGGATTATTGTGAGTTCGAGACCAGCCTGAGCTACAAAATGAGCTTAAGGCCAGCCTGAACTGCATAGTGAGACCCTGTCTCAAAAAGACAAAAAAAAACAGAACCATTATATATGTGGGAACATATTAGATACAGCCAAAAATCACAGCCCTAAGCACTTCCATTAGGAGAAAAAAAATGAGACTAAATCAAGCATTTAAGGGAAAAAAATAAGCTACAAACACAACTATGAAGAGATATCAAACAAAAGCAGAAATGGAGATAAAGTGGAGAAATTTATAAATACACTCAAGTCAGTTCGTAAATGCAATTGTCACAAATTCAGTTATTTTAACAAAAGAGATGCAGGTAATGAGGGGAACAAACTGAAAAGCAATCAGCAGAAAGATCATTATATTTTAGTTGTTTGTTTTTTTTTTTTTCCAGAACCAGGGATTGAACTCAGGCCCTTATACTTGCCAGGCAAGCACTTATTCTACTGAGCCATCTCCCCGGCCCCATTATGATTATATTTTAAAATATCAATATTTCCCACTTTTCGATTACAAAGAGTCTAGAGGAAAAGCAGCTAGAAAAGGGATCTGCAATACATGTGCAATTTGAAAAAATTAATATATATTCTGCAATAAATTAGAAAACCAGAGCCCAAGGAAGAATGGAAAAAAGGGTTTAAACAAGTAATGCACAAAAGAAATGGCCAATAAATATCTGAGAAAAAGTCATAATTGTTTTGGTGTTCAGGGACACAAAAATTAAAGCCAGAATAAAAAGTCAGCCCTCCCCAGTCAGATTGGTAAGAACTTTAAAAAAATCAATACCAGCGTGGTACAGGCCCCAGGATACTGCCGTTTAGAAGGGAAATCTACCAATATCTGTTTGATAAAAGGTCAGCACATAGCCTTTCAGGCAGCAGGCCCACAGCTGCGCGGGAAAGATCCTCATCCTTGGGCTCTGGGAAGATTTGTTGCAGTCCGTTGCTTTTAAGAGCAAATATTCAGAAGCAACTTAAATGAAGGACACACCACTATTGCGCATAAAAACAAAACAAATGCAATTGCTAAGTGTGATAAGCTAATGGCTGATTAAAATATTGCTATATTTTTCATGAAATACTCCATGAAATTAAATTTTTTTTCTCCTTCTTTCTTTCTTTTTCTGGTTATAGTTTCTGTTTGGTAGTGGGAGCTAGAACCCAGGACTGTGTATACACTCAACGTGCTATACCCCAAGCTACATCCCCAGACAGCTTTTGGGGAGCAGGATCCCGTACGTTATCCAGGCCAGTCTTGAATTTCTAGCACAGATGACCTTCCTACCTCAGCCTCCCAAGTCATTTGGGACCAGAGGCACAAGTCACAGTGACCAGCTCCAAGAAAAAAATCTAGAAGCCTTCTGTGTAAACACATGTGTCTAGATAAAGCCAGAAACTCTCACAAGCTCCTGACAGAGGTGACATCTGGCCATGGACTTGGGGCCGAGAGTTATCAGAAAGACTTTTGTTTGTGTTGTTTAAATTCTGAGCAAAGGGGACATTCATGTATTACTTGTAGAACTTTTAAATATTCTATATAAAAATTTCTTGATGGTATTTTTGAATCCTAAAGAACATACTAATACATTACTTGAATAATTTTATAAAGCACACAGAGAAGAAATGTTTTTTAATCCTAGAGATATTTTAAACTCCAATGATAAGGGAGAGAGAGAGAAAAAAAAAAAAAGGATTCCGGGGAAAAGGAGCAAGGTTACTCATAAAATAAAACAAAAACAAGCTCACTATTGTTCACATATAAAAGGGAAAAGTATTTTCAGAGATTCAAGAGTCCAGAAAGTGGATTGTCCATCTATATCTAAAACTGTATTCTAGGGCTGGGGAGATAACTTAGTAGCACAGCACCTGTCTGGCAGGTCCAAGGTCCTGAGTTCAAATCCCAATAGAATAAAAAATGTATTCTAGCCAAACACAAAACACACAAACCTAAATAAATTTAAAATGGAATATAGCTATTATACTGGCTTCATAAATTGGATGAGATTTCAGGTTATTTCTAAAAACTTGGTGGGTGTATACACTTAAAATGATACAGACAAAAGCAACATGGTATGCTCAAAGCCTGTGCTTACATGAGCCAGGCTGTGAAAATCATGCTTATCATTTGATTCTTTTTATGTTTATAAGGTATATGTAAATAAAACGCAACCTCTCTCTGTTGCGAAATAATACAGCGGGATGGCATTAGGATGTTCCTTGCCAAACTGCTTAAGAAATTAAAAGAACTACTGAAAGCAGTCACTGCGGTATAAATCAGGACCAGAAGTGGAAATGATAACAAAATTTCATAAACAAACCAGCAAAAACACTCATGTGAGGGCCGGAATAAGTGGTTACAACAAGCAGTGGCAGAGCAAATACGAATGGATTCCAATCATTCCTAAAATGAAAGATAATGCATCTCAAATTTTTGTCTAAAAGAGACTTATAATACAAAATGAGACAGAAATTAAATGACTCTGGCATAAATGTACAGGCAGTGATATACAAGGAAAACCGATTAAACAAGAATAGAAATATCGACATGAAATGAGCAGAATGCAAGGCAAAAAATATTCAATAAAGCAAAGAAGTTTCATGCATGTGAGAAAGATAAAATCAAGAAAATAAACTGTCACAAACACACCAATACCACTGCCCTGAAATACATATAGTACAAAAAATGCAAAGAAGTTAAATACACAATTATGATAGAGGATTTATATTCTTTTCTCAAAGAATTTCAGAAGAGCATAATAGTTTCAGCAAAATCACATAAAGTGAATAATAATATATATATTAAATTATATGTATATAATTAGGCACAAGAGCAAATTTCTACCACTTTATAACACAGTAAGTAAGGTCGCTACAATTTGCAGCAGTTCATTATAGATTTCATTAAGAACTAGAAGAAAGCCGGGCGTGGTGGCGCATGTCTGTAATCCCAGCACTCGGGAGGCTGAGGCAGGAGAATTGTTGTGAGTTCGAGTCCAGCCTGAGCTACAAAGTGAGCTTAAGGCCAGCCTGAACTGCATAGTGAGACCCTGTCTCTAAAGACACACACACACAAAAAAAAAGAACTAAAAGAAAGGAGTTTGAAGGTTCTCAACACAAAGAAATGCACAGAATTTAAAGAAGGAATGCTAATTACCCTAATTTGTTTTTTTTTAATTTTTTTTTTTTTTTGGCAGAACCGGGGATTGAACTCAGGCCCTTGCGCTTGCCAGGGAAGCGCTCATTCCACTGAGCCAGCTCCCCAGCCCTAATTACCCTAATTTGATCATGGCAAATTGTATGCAAATGTCAAAATAACACGCTCTACCCTCCTACATATATACAATTTTTAAAAAATTTAAATTAGGAAATATAACCTGGGGAAACAATTTTTAAAATATATGTATGTGTATAATGAGAGATTTCAAATATATAGGAAAGTCTAGAGGCTATTATGAGCATCCATGGATTGTTAAGTCTTATCGTTTTCCAAATTTTGTGAAAAACTATCATTTCTGGAAGCTGAAACAGCACCTCCACTTCTCCGCTAGACTGCGTCACCTTCTCACCCCTAGCAATGAACACCACCCTGAATTACTGCTCCACTGAATGTTTTATAGATACATAGGAAATATACTGATGAACTATATATAACATTGCTTTGCATATTTTTAAACATTATCTAAATGACATCAGAGAGTATTACTACTCTGCTACTATTTTTTCATTCAACACTGTTTCTGAGACTTATCCATATTCATAATGTGAAATACTTAACACAGGAAAGAAAATAATGAACACAGGCTAACCTTGATTCCAAAACTGAACAAAAAGAATACCAAAACCCTTTCTGAATTAATTTTCAACTTTAATTTTCAGCAGGCTCCCGTATATTCTTACTCCCCCAGTTCCTTTGGAAAACTTCCCTCTTTTCCCTGACAATTCTGGCGGCGGCAACAACACGCAGGGAGGCAGGCCCTTTCCAACTCTGGAGGGAGGAGGTCCTCGGCTTTTATCAGAGGAGCGCGGCAGTCATTGCATAGCAAGGGACAGAATAATGCATACAACTTTATCCAACAGTTAGCTCTGGGGACTTGTGCTACATAAAAAAGTCAAATCTCCAAGAACAATGATGTAAAGTTATACATTCAAAATTGTGTTAAACAAGAAATCCCTCTGAAGGAAATACTTACAATTGGCGTCCCAAAAGGAATGTAACCTGTGAGTGGGGAAAGAAAACGTCAGGTCTCCCTAGAGACACCAGGAGGGACTCAGGACAGGCAGGCAGGCAGGCAGCATCCCCAGGCCCCCCGGCCCTCGGACCATGGCCCTCAGTGCTCCCCACAGCAGGGGCTCCCCGGGTCCCAGCCCCTGGCTCTCAGGCGCTTTATGGCCAAGCACGCTTCCTCCCTCCTTCCTGCAGGCCAAGCTGCAGCCCAGGACCCCATGGGGACCCCAGGGGGCACTTAGCGATTTCCTGTAGGAGGCACAGTACCCCCAGCCCTCAACCCTGCACCAGACTGGTTGTCTTCTCAGGAGGGTTCCCTCTGATTGTCTTTTTTTTTTTTTTACTTCTCCAACATCAGTGACCATTTTGGGAAAGAGAATTCCCTGCCTATCTGCGATGGACACCTCTAGGTGCTGGAGCTTCTTAACTCCCTAGGGCCTGGGCAGGGCGGGGTCAGGGGGGCCGTAGGGGCAGGCATGGACTCCTAGCTCCCAACACATATGGCTTCCTGCGGAGGCTTCTGCCAGCTCCGTTGCTGTCTGCCCCTTCTCCGCAGCCTCTAACCTGGGCCGCCAGTCAGCTGGCAGGCAGGCAGGCAGCAGGACGCATGCTATCCTGAGTTGCATCTGAGACAAGGATAACATCCTGAGCCCTCGCTCACCTGACTACTCTCTTCTGCTATGAGATCCCAACTTTGGTTGGGCCTCAGAGGAATATATAACTTTAATTTTTTTTTTTTTTTTTTTTTTTTTTTTTTTTTTTTTTTTTTTTTTTTTTTTTTTTTTTGTCTTTTTGAGACAGGGTTTCACTATGCAGTTCAGGCTGGCCTTCAGCTCACTTTGTAGCTCAGGCTGGTCTCGAACTCACAACAATTCTCCTGCCTCAGCCTCCAGTGCTGGGATTACAATATATAACTTTATTTATTTATTTTTAATTTATTTATTCATTACAGTGTCTCTCGCTACACATCACGGACTCTTCTTTTTTGCGGGGGGGGGGGGCGGGGTCAGCTCAGCCCACCCTGGGGGAGGGGCTGGCACAGCATGCGGTGCTGGGGATCGACGTGGTCCCTGAGAGCTTGCCTAAGCTTGCCAAAGCAGGCGCTTTAGACCATTGAGCTATCTTGCCAGCCCCTACAATATATAACTTTAAAAGGTCCAGAGAAACCAGGCTCAGGTGTGAGCTAGCAGGGACCATCTACCGCTGTCTCCAAGATGCTCAGAGCCTTTGTTCCCAGAGTTCTGCAGGCCAAAGCTAGGGCCCACTGAGCATTAGGTGGTCCCCACGATCTCCACTCCATGGCTGTTTATTCCTCCCCAGCAAGGTCAGGCTCTCTGGGGGTGGGGATCTGACTGACTCAGCTGACTGAGCCCCTTCCTCCAGCTCAGAGCCTGCCCAAGGCAGCAGCAGGCAGCCCTCCACACCATCCTCATGACTCAGGATTGGTACTGCCCACTGCACAGAGAAATAGCAAGGAGGGGGTGTCAGCACGCTGGTGACTGTGACCCTCTGCAGAGTGACTTTGGGCAAGCCCTAAAAGCTCTCAGAACCATGGGCAGGACAAGCATGCCAGACCCAGCCAGCATACATGTAGGTGCTTTCCAGGCCCTAAAGCCCAGGCCTGCAGGGTTTATGCCCTTGTACTCATCACTGAGTAGGGGTGAGAGTGAGGAACACCAGATTCACCTGTAGGAAACACAGCTCCACCCCAGCTGCTCAGGCAGAAAAGAACAGGTGAGTGCCACAGGGGTCCTGAGACTGGCTGGTCATGTATGGTTGAGGCAAGGTTCCAGTGTGGTCATGTGTGTAATGGGCTGTATCCTCTCCTCAGACCAGAACAGGCAGATGACCCCGGAGCTGTGGCAACTGCCAGCTTCCCAGGCTGAGCAGAACCAGGAGGGCCCTGGAGCTTACCTGACATTCTAAAAGGCATGAAGATCTTCTCATTGGTGTCTGGGTGTAGAATAGCCTATAAGAGTCAGAAATAGAGAGTGAGGGGAGGGGGAGCAGAAGGTTTAGGGGAAGAAAGGGAGAAGGACATCTTCCCCAGAAGACTCAGATACTGGGGACTGGATGTGGCCTTCTGGTCACTCAGTTCATTCAGGGCAAAAGAAAACCAACACATGGGCCATGACTACCACCCCCCTCTGACGAATCCTCAAAGCGAGTGTAGGGGAGACTGAAAGCCCACAGGGACTGAAACCCCATCTACCTAAAGGGCTTTCTCCCTGCCCGGTACAAAGTAGGCACCTAATTGGGATTTGGTGACCAGAGCCTGGTGCTGCAAGAACTCAGAGCACCCAGAGAAAGGCCGGCTTGGCTGGGGCTTCAAGCTGCAGAAGCACAGGGTCAGGGCAGAAGGAGGGGGAGGCCACTGGGGCAAACCGGAAGGGGAAGGTTCCTAATGGTACAGAGGAGGGGCTTGGTCCCTGGGACAGGGTAGGAAGGGGTCCAGGAAAGCATGCAGGAGAGAAGACAATCCCAAACTGGTTTACCTGCTTGATCTTCTGGGCACTCCAGAGCTGGAAGAGAGGAGCAGTAACACAAATTAAAAGCAAATACATCAGTTGAAAGTCTGGGAGCTCATTTTCTGACGTGTGTGTGTGTGTGTGTGTGTGTGTGTGTGTGTGTGTCCAGGTCCAGAAGCTTAGGAGACTCCACCTGGCCTTGTTGTTCCAGGAAGGTAACGGGTCAGCGGGGAAGAAGACCACGGATCCCGAGGGGCCCGGTGAGGGCCCCACACACAGATTATTTAGCCAGGGACTCCGTGTTAAAACAGCTCGGATAATTCTTTCCCCGTTTCCCTAAAGCTCCCTAGTTAACGTGAAGGTACAACCAGCTAAGATCCTCTGATTTAAATGAAGATACTTGAGCTCCCAGAATCACTAGCGGCAGCGCAGCATAACCGTTTTCAGAGGTGGGCTGCCCAGACTCTGGCTTAGCCATTGCTGCCTCTGAGTCTCAGTTTCCTCATCTGTGAAACGGAGACAATGGCTGCGTTGCTAGCCTAGGATTTTTGGAGAGGTTTCTGAAAAGTGCCTGAAGCAGAGTCAACTATCGCTGATATTGTTACTCCTACGTTGTTACTGTTGTTATAAGAAGGTTCTAGGAGAAAAAGTTGCTTTCACATGTGCGATAACCGCTGTCTCTTTCTAGCACAGCCAGGGGTAAAGGGCAAGCTGGAAAAACAGAACAATTTACCAGTTCTTTCAAATGATACGAATACTCTATTCCATTAAATGTAAGATATGACTGGTTCTGAGACCCACTATCACGTACAACATAAGAAGAAAGAAAAGGGCCGGTAAGATAGCTTAGCGAACTAAGCACCTGCTTGGGCAAGCTCAGTGACCAGGGTTCGAGGCCCAGTTCCTCAGGCAAGGCTGGCCCTGCCCCCAGGGTGTGCTGAGTCAGCGCATGAGTCCAGGCGCCGGCAGTGCACACCTGTAATCCCAGCGCTAGGGAGGCTCAAATCAGGAGGATCACCACGAGTCCAGTCTGCAGAGTGAGACCCCGTACCAAATACATAAAATGAAAAAAAGAAAAAAAAGGGCTGAAAAAGAAAAGGGCCAGTCAAATAGCTTAGCAGTGCCTGCTTAGGCAGATGTAGTGGCCAGGGATTGCCTGCCCCACGCCCGGGGCGCGCTGAGACGGGGATTGAGATTGGGCATGGTGGCGCACCTATAATCCTAGTTCTTTGGGAGGCTGAAGACAGGCAGATCACTATAAGTTCGATCCATGTAGTGAGGCCCTGTAGACCCTTACTAAAAAATACAACCCCCCCAAAAAAAAAACTGAAGAAAAAAGAAAGAAAATTGAGATCTAATGACAAGATCCAAATCAATTATAAGATAATATATCTCATTTTAGAGATTTTATTTATTTATTTAGAGATTTTAAAATGTGATGAAACAAGTCTTTTTGAATCAAAAAAACAAACTGATACTGTGGGTAAGACAAAGGCTAGTGCATTTTTAACGGAGCAAGAAGGAAGCAGAGCAGGGAGAAAAAGACCACCCACAGCTGGTGTTGAAAGTTTTGCAATGTTATGCTTCACGCACATGGCAACAGTGGTCATCTGGAACATAAAACAAGCTGCTGAAGTTAAGAAGGCTACTGAGTAGTAAAAATAGAAGTTATACAATTAATGTTAAAGTTGATACATTTTACTCATGGCTGAGTCTCTCAAACTTTAATTCACAGCTTAATTAATGCTTATTTTAGATAGGTTACAAACACACTTGATTATCTATTTCAGGCCAAGAAGATTAGAAGCAGTAAGTTTAAAAAAAATAATAATAATAGGGAAACAGGATTGAAGAGACAATGATAAAACAAGGGCAGAATCACAGTGATCAGAAAGGTAAGTGAGCTGCGGAGGGCGGGGGCACATGCCTGTAATCCCAGCACTCAGGAGGCTGGGGCAAGAGGATCACCATGAGTTCAAAGCCAGCCTGGGCTACATAGTGAGACCTTGTCTCTGGACAAAAGAAGGAAGGAAGGAAGGAAGGTAGGAAAGGAGGAAGGAAGGAAGGAAGGAAGGAAGGAAGGAAGGAAGGAAGGAAGGAAGGAAGGAAGGAAATTGAGAACATATACAAAGGGTAAAATTATGTAAGTCTGGTTCTTTGCTCTCTGGATAACATCCACCATGTCCAAGTTTGGTCCAAGATAAGACTCTGGCCCTGAGCAAATTTAAGGCATCCCGCCAGCACGCTCAATCGCAATTTTCCACTTCTGGGTCCTTTCACCTTTGGGTTTGCAGTCCAGCCTCTTGGTCTTCGGCACCAACTCCTCCCCGCTTCCATAGTGCCTGGCACACAGTAGGTACCTAATAAGTATTTGGTGAAGGAGTCTTACATTCCAAAATAGAAATCTACCCAAGGCTCAACTGATTTTTGGTTAAACATGGCGGCATGATGCTTGGGGTTCTCTCCTTCCCTACAAACTGTCCAGCAGAGCATGAACCAAGCAATAGACCAGCCAAAGACCTTACAGAAGCAGGTAGGAGACGGCAGTGAGCCCCATGCACTGCAGATGGGGCTTGGGCACCAGGAAAGCTCAGTCCAGCAAGGCTGAGGCCAGAGAGACCTCATGGGAGATGGAGGTTTATTCTCTACAGAGGTAGGGTCAGAGTGGCCCAGCAGTGTGGCTTTCCTTTGTCCAGCAGCCGGCCCTGCCAGACATAGGCAGGAGGATGAAGACCCCTTCTCCTTCAAATGCTCCCAGAAAAACAACCCGTAGGGGAGACTGCAAGGACGTGCTGCCAGCAGCACTGAGAAGGGGTCTGGTACACTGTGATTGCTGTCTTGGTTCTCTTAATATCTTTATCTTTGAATACAAGCTGTGTACGTGGAGCGCAGAGGACAGTGGAGTGCCTGCCAGGGGCCTGCAGCCTTGGGTCACACATGGGCCTGCCTCAGACTTCCTCCTGCCGCCTTTGAGCTACACAGTGACCACTCTGGGAGGACGGGGAAGGGTGGACAGGGCTCTACACGGAGCTGCCTGGCTCTGGGTACCTGTAAGGGAAGAGGGAAAGCAAATAAAATAAAAAACACCTTGCTGGGGAAGGGGAAAGAGGAGGAGAGACAGACAAGGAGGACTCAGAGAGGGACAGGAGAGAGGAAGGAGAAGGGGGAGGGAGGGAAGGGAGACCCTACAGAAAAGAGGGAAAGGTAGTGTTTTAGGATTTGTGATTTTCTTTTCCTATTGGGGTGTGTGTGTGTGTGTGTGTGTGTGTGTGTGTGTGTGTGTGTTTAGGTACTAGGTATTAAACCCAGGACTTTCACATTTACTACATCCCCATCCTTTAATTTTTTTTAAATTAATTAAGTTTTTTATTTAGAGACAGGTCATGAAGTTGCTAAGTTCAGGCTCACAATCCTGTCTCGGCCTCCCTAAGTGCCAGGATTATGGGTGTGTGCACCCACCTGGCTTTTTTTCCTGCTTTGAAGGAGGATCCTGAATTCTCATTGTGCATTGAGCCCTAAATGATGCAGTTGCTCTGCCTATACATACACTGATATGTGGAGGCCCCCAGTGAACAACGGCTGCTCAGCGAAGCGGAGAATAGGATTCCTGAAAGAAGACGAGACATATAGTACCTTCAGAGAATAAAACAAAACAAAAGAAGATGAAGAGCAAAAAACTAAGCAGGGGAATAAATCCCAGCTCTGTTGGTGGATATGCAGCCCTAGGAAAACCATGCTGCCTCTGAGCCTTAGTTTCTCCATCAGTAAAATGGGTTGATGTGGGAGTGAGGCAGAGGCAGTACATGGTGTCCCCTGACCTCGTCTGCTTCCCCCCCAAGGACAGATAAACCTTTATTTCTGTGGCTCCCCACAGTCTGGTGGCCCCTGAAACAGTGCTGGCTGTGGAGTGAGGGTGGAGATGACCCCTACTTCTCCTGACCCCAAGGCCTCCCACAGAGGATGAAATGGAGGACAGGGAAGCTCAAGAAGATGACAAAGTCACAAAGGAGAGGAACACAGTCCCTGGATGACAGCACATGCCAAGCCAGCGAGTCGTACTGGATTCAGATATGAGTGAGTGAGTAACAGACCCTACCGCCGTAAATGCCTGAAATCTGGGGCTTTGTTAGACCCCTTGGCTTAATATGACTAATACAGTGGGTTAAATGAGATATGCATATATAAAATATTTGACTCAGAGAACGTGCTCAGTGTGGTTGACTAAAATAGAGGAAGAAATTCAAATGAGCACTATTTTTAAGGGATTTAATCATCTTCCAGAGTAACTTCATTTCCATTGTCTCAGCATGCCTGGGAGTGGGGAGGTTCTTTTCACACATAACTCATCTCAGAGAGGAAGTAGCCCTGCCAAAGGCCCAGGGGCTTGGAGGCAGGATGGAGGTGGTCCTCCCTACCATCCCAGACCTTGGGGAGTGGACAAATGGCTGAAGCTGTCCGGGATGACTCTAGGGTCTTAGTCTTGAAGGGCTGGCCTCTTCCTGAGGTCCCAGGTCCCTTACAAGCAGAGGCTCCCTACAGGTCCTCAATCAAGCTCCAGAACAGTGGCAAGGGGCTGTGCCCTCTGGGATCCTGCGGGGATAAAGGCTGCGGGAAAGCCACTGTAACAACTCGGTGCTTTCCTTCATTGCTGAGCTCATTCCTTCCAATGAACTACTAGATTCTCACAGAACAGATGAGAAAGCTGTTACAAAGAGCCACTCCTGAGCTTTCAGGAGACCAGAAGGACAGCTCTGGCCTCTGCCTCAGGTCTGTTGGTCCCATTCATCCACCCCAGCCATCCAGCCCCATCTACCGAATGTCTTAATTTATTTAATCTCTTTCACAATACAGGAGTTGGGACTCGTGTATCTCCCATTTCCTGATGTGGAACTGAGGCACAGAGAAGTTAAGTGACTTACCCGCAGTCCCAGAGCACGCCCTTATTCGAACACAAGCAACCTGGCCCCAAGCCCTTACTCTGAACCACCACCTGCACCTGTCTCTGACACACAACACACACACCAGCACATCCACGTTTAGTGCCTTTCTGTCTCAGTGCCTGTGGAGCAGCCTTCTTCCTAATGGAACCTTCAGAGAGTAAATTATAAACTGTCCTGGGCTGCGAGGATGGCTCAGTGGTAGAACTCTTGTCTAGCATACACGAAGCTCCATCTCTAGCACCACAAAAATAGAAAAATAAAATAAGCTAGCTCTCTAATTGGTGAACTTTTATACTTTTTTCCTTTTTTATTTTGGGGAAAATATATAAAATAAAATGTACCATGCTAACCAAATTCAAGTGTATAGCTCTGTAGTGTTAAGTACTTCATCCTGTTCAGCCCCAGGAGTCTCATTTTCCTCTGTTGAAATTCTGTACCCACCAACCACCTTGCCTATTCCTCCCCACACCTGTGCTTGGTGACCATGAATCTACTTTCTGTCTATGAAAGTCAAGGGCCAGGGAGATGGTTCAGTGGAATAAGCTCTTCCCCGGCAAGCACAAGGGCCTGAGTTCAATCCCCAGTTCCACCAAAAAAAAAAAAAAACACTAGGTACCTGATGTAACTGGAATCATAAAGTATGTGTGTATGTCCTGTTATTGTCAGAACTATTATAATCCATGTTCCAGTGAATTTCACTCAAGATATCATCATGATATCTCAAGCATTTAAAGAAAAAATATATAGGGGGTCTCTGGCATGATGCAGAACTGAGCAATGGTTTCTTTAAGGAGGGGAACTGGGCAACTAGGAGACATGAAAGAGGGAGGTTTCTTTTTCTATTTCTGTTCTTTTTATACCTCTAAAATTTTATATGTTGTTTATATATGATCTATTCAAATATAATTGTTAAAAAAGTTAAAGGTAGGGGTAGGGAGTGGTTCTGTGGTCCATTCCTTTTTAGCATGTGTGAGGCCCTGGGTTCTATCTTCAGCACTGCAAAAGGGGAAAAAAAATAACATTAACCACCAGAAAAGTAGAAGAAGCTAGGCATGGTGCCCGTTCTGTAATCCCAGCACCCAGGAGGCTAAGGCAGGAAGACTGCCACCAGTTCAAGGCCATCCTGGACTACATGGCAAGTTTGAGTCTAGCCTGGACTGCATAGCAAACTCCTGTATCACAAAACTAAAAGTACAAATAAGGCACTTAACATTCAAGCACTAAACCAACCCCTATGAGCCAGAGCATCCACTGTCCAAGAAAATCTGCCATCTTCGTTGTCAGAGAACGGTACCTGGAGGTGAATGCTGTACCCTGTGTCTCCCCATCTTCTTGGCAGTTCAGCTTGTCCAAGAGGCTGGGCCCTGCCTGGCACTGAAGGGGAAGGGGGATGTGCCTTTTCCTTTGGTGCCTTCCCCCCTTCCCGTGCTTCTAGTCCCCTCCTGCAAGCCTGAGCAAGGCTGTGGCCATGCAGATAATTCGTCACTGAAGAAGACAGCGGAGCAGGGTGGTAGGGGGAGCCTTGGCCCCCGCAGGACCCTGCAGGGCACAGCCATTTCACCACTGTGCTGCAGCTTAGAAATAAACTTATATTACATTTTGGTATCTTTTTATTACAGCACTTAAGTGGATAACTCCCACTAGTATAGGGCTTTTCAGTCATATAAAACTGCCTCTCATAATGTGAGCAAAGGTTTTCCAGGGATGAAAGGAACAGGTAGAACTCAAGATGGTTTCTAAGGCTCTTTGGGGTGGGAGTAGGGGCTGTAATGCTGGGGATTGAACCTGAGGTCTTTGCACTGAGCTACATCTCTGTCCCTTTTTAAAATTTTGAGACAGAATCACGATAAGCTGCTATATTGCCCAGGCTGGGCCTAAACTTACAGTCTTCTTGCCTAAGCTTCCCAGAGTGCTAAGATTACAGATTTGTTCCTCCACACGGGCTTCTAGGGTGCTTCTTGTGGCATCTGGCAGTGTACCAGCATCAGTACACTGAGAAAGGTGAAAGATCTCTATTTTCAAAGAAAACTCTCAGTCCTGATCCGATCTTGCCTGGGGGCTCCTCTCGTCTCAGGGTGCAGAGGCAACAGTTGGGTCATGCACCTGGCTCAGCCACTGGCTTGCTTGACCTTTCTGGGCAAGTTACTTCACACCTTAGCTATGCATGGTTCAAAAACAAATCAGGCAGGAGGTAGAGCAGGTCTGTCCAGGGTCCCTTCCTGTCCTACGGTTCGCAGTGCCAGGACCAAGGTAAGGACGCAAGTCTCACTTCTCAGGTCTGGGCTTTCCCCTGCCACCTACTGGCCCCACATGCTAAGTGCTAGATGCAGAAATGGCCAGCACTGCCCACAGGCACCTTCTGTGGAACAGAAGCAGTGAGTGAGCCGCCCACACTGTGAATCCAGACCCAGCATCAGCCCTACCCATAGTGCACAGAAACTTACCTTCTTTAAGCTACCATCCCTAACTGTGACCTGCAATCACCTAGCCTCAGTCCAGCTCTCTCTGGGCCTCTGGCTGAACATGAAAGCATGCAGCCCTGATCTCTTGGGACTGCCCCTCCAGAGACACACCAGGGTAAATGAGTGCCTCTGGACTTAGCTCCATTTCCCGACTCGGGGAATGAGGACGGAGCCCTCGTGGGCTGCAGCAGTGCAGAAGCTTACTGATTTCAGAAATAGCCAGTCTCGCTGAGCAGCCCTCTGAACTCTGAATCTGTGTAGAGACCAAGATAAGGGCCAGTGCTGGGTCCCACTTGCTTCTAGGAGCATATGACACCCAGAGAAAGAACAGAGAACCACTGCCCAGGCTCCACCCCCCGTCTGGCTCTTTCCTTCCCCTCTGCCTTCTTCCAAGCTGCTTCTCCAAACCTCCTAAGGCAGCGAAGACAGCCTATTTAAAACAACCTCCAGAAGGTAATTAAACAGAGCCTGAAGGGGATCCTTCTGTAAGGCAAAGGATGCCTCTGTCAGACAAACAAAAAGAACTTCTAATTTATCATTGGGGCCAATCACATTATACTTCACCATTAATTTTGTTGCCTTGGTAACTCCCAGGTAATTTGTATGATGGAAGTCTGTTGGGGTGAAGGTATCCCCAATTCTACAGACACACGAAAGAAGAGAGACCCCCGCATCTGCTTCGGCACTCTACTCCCTATCCCTACGGCTTCTTTCGGGAGAACAAACCCTAGAGTTAAATGGAGTTTGAGTTCTAGATCTCCCATTTGCTGGCCATGTGATTTGGTTTGACTTACACCTTCTGAGTCTCGGCTTCCTAATTTGTAACATGAGGACAACGACAGAACCTTTCAAGGTTACTGTCACAATTGATGCTTCATTTATTCAGTGAATGAATGCAGTGGTACCTTGCTTTATGAACTTAATTTGTTTCACGATTTTAGGGATAATCACTGTGTTTGTGTTTGTGTGGGGAAGATGGCCCTGCTCATGTTTGTCACCTAATGTGGAGTTTGTGAACAGAAGCAAAATTTTGCAAAATGCTTTTGTTCATTAACTAAATTGTTTGTAGGGCTGGCCAGATAGCTCAGCAAACTAAAACGCCTGCTTAGGCTGGAGTAAGGACCAACCCCCAGCCCCCAGCATGCCGTGCCAGCCCCACCTGTGGGATGCACTGAGACTGACTAAGGCTGGGCGTGGTGGTGTGCACCCATAATCCCAGAACTTGGGAGGCTCAAAACAGGAGGCTCACTGTGAGTCCGATCTACATAGTGAGACCCTGTAGACCCTGTACTAGATACATTAAAAATAAATAAATAAATAGTTTGTACACAGAAATGCTTGTAAACCAAAGTATTAGTACGGTATTTACTGAGCATCTACTATGTGCCAAATAATGCTACAGGTGCTAAGGATACATCAGTGGTGTAAAAAAAAAAAACAGTCTGATATTATGGAACTTATGGCTAGGATGAGGACAGAAAATAAGCAATAAAAAATAATAAAAAGTAAATTTTTTTAAATGTTAGGAGATTAAATGCTTCAGGAAACAAGGGAAAGTAGGACAGGCTAAGAAAATAGGTACCATATGGGACAGAAGTTACATCTGTGAGGTGGTCAGGTGGGTCTCTGAGGTGGAGAAAACATTCAAAGGAAGGGGTGAGCTGTGCAGAGGCACAGATGGGACACTGCTGCAGCAGGCAGAGCAGCAGAGGTGGGTTTGTCTGAGAGGGAGCGCTGAGGCCAGCATGAGCAGGGGACTGCCCAAGGGCAAAGGGTAGGAGACAAGGTCAGAGGGGACTGAGGACTTTGCAGGCTGTGTTCAGGGCTGTGGCTTTTCCTTTGAGTGGAAATGGGTGACACTGCAGAGGTCCTGCTAGAACTGAGGTTTCCATCTATGGTGAGTTTGCACGCAGGGGATATTTGGTAACGCATAGACATTTTTGGTTGTTGTGCAGGAGGAAGAGGGGTGCTCTTGGCATCTGGTAAGTAGAAACTAGGGATGAAACTAAACAACCTACAAGGCACAGGTCAGCCCTACAAGGAACCATTCAGCTTCAAATGCCAACAGTCCCAAGGCTGAGAAACCCTGGAGCAGAAGAACAAACAGTAAAAAGTATGTTTTCACACATCACCCTGACTGCTTCATTGAGAACGGATGTAGGGGCCAGGGAGAAGGCGGAGCCCAGCAGGCAGCCTCTGTCGTGGCCCAGAAAAAAGATGCACCCATAGCACCCAGTACTCTGTACTGCAGACTGTGCCTCCGTGAACACGGGTCACTTGCCCACTTGTGCTGACAGGCATGGCCACACTGGATGGCCAGGTAAGCAAGGTGCTACTCAGACTCCCAGGTCCTAAGGCTCTGGGGAGACCAGAGAATCTACTTTGCCTTCTCCTCAGCCAGCTTGGACAAACCTGCTGACACCCACAGAAGATCTGGGGTGCAAGTAATTTTAAGCCTCCAGTGTTTGCTCTGCTATTTTCAGCAGTGTCCAAACAAGCCTGACCCATTTCCTCGCTGACAGAGGAGGAGACCTCAGGATCTCTTACACCCCAGCTGCACACTCTCCCTGGCAAGCCTGTGACAGACATCATCCTGCTTGCAGTCCCCAAGCTGCCCGTGTGCTGTGCTGTGGGCCAAGCAGGACTTCCCAGGGGCTGGATGGCTCTGTGTGGAATGATGGCGTAGCCCCCACTTAGGAGCCTACAGGATTTCCCAGACACCACCTCACTGCACCCCGATTACTTCAGTAGCTTCCAGGGAGCTCTCTGCAATGGACCTTCCTCTTCCAGGGCACCCACCGGCACGCCATCTGGCTGAGGCTCCGTCCCACTCTGCCGCTCGCTCATCATTCCCTTGCTCAAGAGCTTTCAGGAGCTGCTTCTTGCTCCGTGTGACACACCCAGGAGCTCCACTTGGTTTACAAGGACTTTCACAATCATGACTTCCCATCTCTCGGTGTCTACCATTGTCTCTATGTCTGCCCCCCTTTCTCTACATGTCTCTCCACTTCACGGTGCTTCTCAGCTATTGTTCATCAGTCCTACTGGATCAGGCCCACTGTCGGTTCCCCTTCCACACATTCTTCCTATGTGACTTCTCTGAGCCTCAGTTTTGAACCCAGGTATGATGGCACCAGCCTATAATCCCAGCACTTGGGAGGCTGAGATCTTGATCACGGACCCCAAGATACATGTGATCTTTAATTGTGATATGTCAACTTGAGTGGATTAAGAAATGCCTAGTGGATTCATGGAGCACAGTTTTGGTTGTTTCTGTGGGTGACCAACAAGTTGACCACAGACTGAGCGGGGAAAGACAAAATATATGTGTGGGCCTACAAACAGCCTACAACCTGAAGAGAATAAAAAGGGAAAGAAAGAGCTTTTCCCTTTGCTTCTTTGGAGGGGCTCCAGTCCATTGCCTTTGGGCATTCATCTCCAGTTCCTTCATGTTTCCAGCACAGAATCTTGGGCCTTCTAGTGCAGACTCTGGCTTTTTAATGCAGAGTCACACTGGGCTCTGAAGTAAGCATAAGGCCTTCCACATTGACAGGATCCTCCATCTCTCTGGTATGAAAATGGTCATTTTGCAATCTTCCACCCCTTCCACATTTCATTGTAAACTGACTTAGTAAATCACTTTATATAGTCCTCCTAAGTGAAACAGGCTTTAGTACCAGAAGTGGTTCTAGAGAAACAGAATTATAAAGATGAATTTCTCTTATCGGTTTAGTGGTTCCTGGAGTTGGTCCTCTAATTTGGTAAGACCTACAGTTGCCACAGACTCACCTTCTAATAGTGTAAAGAATAATAATAGTCTGCAGTGTGAACTTTTAAAAGTCATGTGAAATCTGGGCAGACATAGTGTCACATGTCTATAATACCAGCACTCAGGAGGCTGAAGCAGGAGGATCTCTATGAGCTTGAAGCTAGCCTGGGCTACATAATAAGTTCAAAGCCAGCCTGAACCATATAATGAGACTCTGTTTCAAATAAATAAACAAACAAAAAGAAAAGTCATGCACAATATAGATCCATTTGATGATTCTAATTTACTTCTTGTGAGATGCAAGAAATTCAATGACTCTACCTACAACATTTTAGAATATTTCTGGAACAATGGGAAAATATAAAAATGCTGGTTGGTTGCTCCTAGAATCTTTAGAATAACTAATAAAGAAAAATCATGAGTTCTAGACATGCATAAAAATTTAAAGTCTTGTAAGTATTAAGGCAACATAACAAAGGAAAATAAAGAGCTCAAATACTCAAATTCCAGCTCCAGAAATGCATAAAGGACCTAAAGTTTTTTAAATGCATCTCAGTGATGAGAAAAGTGATCATGACTGATTTTGGTACCAAAAGTAGGGTTGTTGCTAGGACTATACCTGACCGTGTGGTTCAGATGCCTTTGGAATTGATTTATGGAAAGAGTTTGGAAAGATTTAAAGATAGCAACTAAAGAAACCCTAGACACCTCTAAGCCAGAACTGATGGATGATTCTAATTGGAGATCAGAAAAGCATAATGTGGACAGAAATGCAGATAATAAAGATCAGGCTCAGGAAATTTCAGTTGGAAGCAAAGATTTCACTTAAGCTCTGTGAGAAAATTTGCCTACAATTTGCTTCTGTCCTGAGACTTTTCAGGAGACTGAGATTAAGAACAAAGAACGGAATAATCCAGTTGAGAAAATTTTAAGGCAGCGTAGTATTGTGGCTCTGGCATGGATACTTTTGAGCTCTTTTAGCCAGGTTTATATTCAGAATCAGGAGCAAAAAGCCCATTTAAAAAGTTTTCAGGAAGCAGAGTGGCACAGCGGGAGTATGCTGGGCCTATAAAAAGTTTTTAGGGCTGGCGATATAGCTCAGTGGACTAAGCACCTGCTAAGGCAAAACAGAGATCAGGGTTCAATCCCTGGGATCCCATGCCATGCTGGCCCCATCCTGGATACTCTGAGCCACGGACTGAGTCCAGGCATGGTGGCACGCACGCCTATGTAATCTCAGTGTTGGGGAAGCTGAAAACAGGAAGATCACCATGACTCTAAGTTGTCTAGTGAGACCCCTACCAAATACATAAATAAAATTAAAAAAAAAAAAAAAAAATGTTTTCAGTTCTTCCAGAAAGCACCTACAAAGATGCAGCAGAAGACAGCTTAGTTGCTGAAAAAACTAACATTAAAAAGAAGTCAAAGAGCCGGGCGTGGTGGCGCATGCCTGTAATCCCAGCACTCGGGAGGCTGAGGCAGGAGGATTGTTGTGAGTTCGAGACCAGCCTGAGCTACAAAGTGAGCTTAAGGCCAGCCTGAACTGCATAGTGAGACCCTGTCTCAAAAAGACAAAAA
>PVKA01031114.1:0-26608 GCA_004027165.1 Ctenomys sociabilis
AAAAAGATGTGGTATTTCTATATAATGGAGTATTACTCAGCTATTAAGAATGATAAGCTTGAAGCATTTATACTGAAGTGGATGCCACTTGAACATATACTCATAAGTGAAATAAACCAGTCACACATGTGGAAATATCATATAGTCTCCCTAGTACAAGAAGCGAAAAATAAAATACAAATGGAAATGTACAACAACTAAAAACAATTGAGTCAGATAAGGAAAAGTGAATGGCGTATTCTGCAGATTACTAAGCAGCTTTTCTTCTGAATGGTTAACAACCTAAGTTTATAGATCTAAGTTGGAGAAATAGAAGTGCAACAAGGCCAGTCAACATTTTGGCCCTAGCCTTTCAAGGTCAGCGAATTCTCAGGACATAGGAGAACCAGTACTGCAACATCATGAAACTCATTTGAGCTTCAAATTATTTGAACAAGGAGATTATGGAGCCACAGAGGAAAGAGTTTGAAGTTCTATAATGTACCTGGGGAGAGTCACATGGACAGAAATCTTTCTCTCAGACTGTCACAGAGAGCAAATTGGTCCAGCGTTGACCGTGACTCATCCACATGGATGACACAGATAAAGGATCTACAGAATAAGTACAGGACTATGAGATAAACCCTGCTGAGACTTCACTGACCTCATAAGAAACAAAATGTACATGTCTTGTTATATAGGTCTTGTTCTATCTAGGTCTTAGCCACCCAGCAGTAGCATATAAAAACGACGTATACACCATGGGGCCATAATAATAAGTTGAGCTGTAAATAGCTATGGTTGACACCTTCTTCAGATAACTCACTATTGTTTTGTAATTCTGGACTAAGTTGTATGGTGTAGTCGAGCTCAGGCACCTACATTAGTGTAATGACAATGCAGTACCCATCTTTTACAGGTGTAGAGAAAGGAAGTGATATAAAAAGGAAGAATCTTGATGTGTGTGGATGACAGTACGTTTGGGATAGATAACGCTGTGCTTGTACATAATTCTATGAGAGGCAAGATTTGCACTAATGGTGGTTGGACAGGATATTGTATCAGCTTCTAGTGCTATGGACTACCACTAGGAAAATATCAAGGTAGAAATTATTAATTATTGAATCTTTGATGTAATCCAGGTATAAAAAATAAGATTCGCAAACAGTTACACTCTCTTAATTTACTGATAAGAGACATATGGTGTAAGAGTATCTGTAAGTATAAGATCATGTATGCACCTTAAATGATACCAAAACATTATGAAAACAGTTTTCTATGTATTAATTTATGAAATCCATCTTGTCAAGGCATCTTAAAACTGTCTCATTGGTATTTGTACTTCAATAAATTAAAAATTAAAAGAAAAGATTGTGGCCTTCGATATTACATATTTCATGTCCATTAAGATTTGTCTTACATAGTTGGGTTCTCCTGTGTTTGGTGCATAGATATTTATGAGTTTTATCTCTTCTTTTTGAATTTTTCCCACCACCAATATATAGTGGCCTTCTTTGTGTCTTGTGATCCTTCTTGCTTTGAAGTTGACGCTGTCTGAGAACAGAATTGCTACTCGTGTTTTCTTCTGAGGTGCTGGAGCATGTAGTATTGTTTTCCATCCTTTGACTTTGAGCCTATGAATGTCTTTTTGAGTTTAGTGTGTTTGTTGTATACAGCATAGTTTTTGGTTTTGTTTCTTAATCCACTGTGCTGGTGTATTCCTCTTTATTGGTGAATTGAGTCCATTTACATTCATGGTTATAACAGAAATGTGTTGAATTTATGATTGTCGAGTTATTTACTTCCTGTTGCTTAGTCCTTTTTGTCCTGTGTTTAATTGTTTACCCTATTTATTGGGTTTCTTCCTTTCTCATTATGGAGCTCTGATCATTATGGCCCTTCTCTAGAATATCTTTCTGTAGCCTCTGTAGGGATGGCTTTGTCATTATGAAATTCTTTAGTTGTTCTTTGTCATGTAAGTATTTCAATTCTCCATCAAACTTGAAAGAGAATTTTGCAGGGTATAGTAGTCTAGGCTGGAATTTGTTTTCATAGAGGACTTGAAGAACTCTGCTCCATACTCTCCTGGACTTCATGGTTTTTTAGAGAAGTTGGCTGTAATTCTGATGTTTTTTCCTTTGAATGTGATTTGCTTCATTTCTCTTGTAGCTTTCTGTATATTATTCTTGTGTTGTATTTCTGGGATCTTGAATATTTTGTGTATCCATGTGTTTTTATTTGGTTTGAAGTTATCTGGTGTTTTGTATGCTTCTTTTTTACCTGAATGTTCAATTGTTTCCTCATATTTGGGAATTTTTCTACTATTCATTCTGCCCATGTTCTTTTTATATCATTAGTATTGCTTCTTTGTTTCTGCTTGATGCTTATTAGTCTTGTGTTCTTCATCTTTCCGTCATCTTGCACTTTATGGCTTACTTTTCCCTCTATCCTAGTCGCTTTTAAGAAATCTTTTCTTACCTTTTCACTAGCTGCATAAACGTCTTCAAAGTCTGAAACTCTCTCTTCACTTTCACTCAAAAAGTTTTTCAGGCTTGTGATTGGAATTTTAACTTCCTCTATATCTCTTTGACTCTGCTTCATGCAATCTATTTCTTTCCTGTAGTTCTCATTTGAGGAATGTGTCATATTTCTGATCTCTAAATTTTTTTGTCGATGTCTTCTTAAAACTAGGTATTAATTCTTTTACTGCCAAGTTTTTTCCAAATTAGGTTTCCTGTTTACAATTTCGGAATTGATTGTCTACTTCAGTTGGTATGATTTCAAAGATTTCTTTTTTTATTTCAGGAATTATTTCTGCTCTGAGTTCCTCTTTACCTTTTTTTTCTTTGCTTCCGCCTTTGTTAATTCATTCATTTTAGCTGAGCTAGTGTTTTCTGCACTTATTGGTGGGCTGGAGACCTGAGGTACTCCTTGTCTTTCTTATTTTGTATAACACTGACCTCTGTCCTTTTTGCCGTTACAACTTAGCACATAATAAGATTCGGGTGACAGTCTATTTAGTTTGAGATTATTTACTTATGCCTGGCCTGGATCTAGCTGTTGTGTTCACTTTCTTTTTGCTGCAGCCATTCTGGTAAAACTGTGAGCCTGTGACTCCCGTGTTGTGTCCCTGGCCCAGGGAGCACTGGTGATCTCAGAATCTCTCCCACACACTTACTAGGCCAGGCGCAGGTGGATTGTGTGCTGGAGGAGTCACAACACTTCTCACTCGCTTGGCAGGTTTGGAGGCAGTGGCTCAGGGGACTTGAAGGGAGGGACGGATTTTGTTTGATTGCCTAGAGTGTGTCAGAACATCTCGCTGGCTCGGAGGTCTTTTGGGCGGTGGCTCTGGATGGAGTTGGCCGCCAGAGACTTGCCAGCAAGCCAATAGTTCTCCCACACATTTACCAGGCTAAACAGGGGTGGATCAGTTCCTGGAATAGTCACAATACTTCTCTCTTGCTCGGCGAGCTTTGGAGTTGGGGCTCCGAGGCTTATTCATTTTTTATAATTTTAAAATTTATCACATATGTTTTGTATATTCCGTTTGGTTTTTGTTCTTTTGTATTAATTCAGTTTGCTAAATTTCTAGTTTTGAACACTTAATTTGAGAAAATCTAACCTCTGGTCTGTCCAATCTTCTGATGTACCATCAAATACTTTATTAGTGGACCAGGGAGATAGCTGAACAGTTTAAGAATCTGACCTGCAAATGCAAGGTCCCAAGTTTAATTTCCAGTAGCAAAATTTATTACTAATGTAGTACTTTCTTTCCATTAGTTCCTTCTGATGCTTAGGTTTATTTGATCTCTGTCTATTGATGTATCAGAGCGATTAACATGTGAATTATCAATAATTTAAACTCCTAGTACAATCTTAAATTCTGTACCATATTTTATTATGCCTGTGATACTTGATTCTTCTTTTGTTATTGTACTTCTTCCCAATTTAGCATGCCTTTTCTCCTTGGAAATAGGCATAACTCATTGAGTAATAGAAACTAAATTTAAGCATGTTTCTTAACCAATTTTTCTTCCCTTTGTGAAGACAGTGAAGCTATTAAATGCAGGATTTGACTAACAGATTAACTTATCCTCATTATATAAGACTCATTAAATATTTTCTCTTTGCCTTTGTTAGGGAGAACACTTCGGTTGTGTCTTTTCCCATTCTTCATATTTCGAAGCATCAGAAGATTTTTAACATTGGGTCTTAATCTTGTAAAGGCTGTGAGGTTGAAGGAAATATGTGACATAAGCATATATTAATACTCCTAAGATTGGACTGCTGATATTGTCTCACTCTCAAGCCAATCCATTCTTATCCTCCAACCATTTATTGAAATTTCCTGTAATTTTTCTTGGAGCTTATGGATCTAGTAGGATTTTTGTTCCAAATAAGCTCATCTAGACTGTATTTTTCTTTTTATTTCAGTATACTAACTTGCCTTGATATCTCAGTTTTCTAATGGGTTTCAAAGCCAATGATTTTTTGTTAGGATATATTTTAATAGTAGAACTTATGCTTTTTACACATCCAAGGTGAAATTAAAAACTTGACAGACTTTCAGATGAAATGAATGTTTTGTAAGAAATTTATTGTTTTTTGGTAATGCATAAATAAATATGTACTCTGTATACTTCTAAAGATATGTATTTTTAGCCTCAAAATTAATTGAATTTAGCTGACTTTCTGAATCTCTTTTATTAAAATCCAACCATTTGTACTATTTTGCTTTTTTATCATTTTTTTCTTTTTATCTTTTTTTAGTGTATTTAGTACAGGGTCTACTTGATCTCACTATGTAGACTGGACTTGTAGTGATTCCTCTGTTTTCAGCCTCCGAAGCACTGGGATTACAGGCATGGGTGCCACCATGCCTATTCTGAATTGTTATCTCAGAGTGCTCTCAGGAGGGGCTAGCAGGGCAATCTGGGGATTGAACACTGGCCTCCGTGCTCTGCCTGACCAGGTGTGCTTTAGTCTGCTGAGCTATCTCACTGGCCTATTTCTATTATTTTAAACTCGAGACCATGTAGGGTTTTGTCTAGACAGTAAAAGGCTTTGTATACATTTTCTATTTCTTATTCTACAAAAATTTCTGGTTATGATCCAATGAAATTATATTTAATATCATTAGAACTTAAGAGTGTGTGTTTTACTTTTTTGTTTGTTTTTCTTACTACAGTATAGGTGACATTATTTAATGTACCTAAGTTAATTAATTACTATTATTTTCTTTCTCATGTAATTTAAATTGAATTTTGGTAAATGTCATATGTTTTAACTAAAATTTCAAATGAAAATCAGTTATTGGAGAAACAGCTAAGGTTTCCTAGCGAATGAGTGAATTAGTTGCTCTTTAATGAGTAAATAGCAGGTACATAAGAGGGTGCTAACAAAAGATAGTTGAATAGGAGTTAAATTTTAGAGACATCGTGGTGTGCTGGAACATGTTTTGCTCTGATAAAGACAACAGGACATTTATAATGTGAAATCCATTCATCATCTCTAAAGCTGGGACTGGATGCTGGAAAAAGTTATTTTCTGAAAGATTCTCAGACACTGCTTAGCATATCTTACAGGATTATTTGTACCTATCCAGACTACCCTGCTTTGTAAGCTTGTTTAGCCCTTGTGATCAAAACATTTTTTTCTGTTTCCCTGTAAACTTATTATCAGGTAGCTTTTGTTAAATTTTGTCTTCCCTATTTTCTGTTGAAATCCATAAGCAGGTTAAAGAAACATTTTTTACTTTGAGAAAAGTCATACAATAACATACAAGTAATGCACATCTCATGGAAGAATGGATACCTGAGAAGACCCTTGTACATACTGAATCTACAAAGTAAGGCTTTAAAGCATTCTTGAAGAATCCTCCATTGGAAAAGTCAAATATATGCTTTGTGTTTTGTTGTCCCATGTGATAATATAGTATCATGGTTAAGAAACAAGGCTCTAAAATCAATTAGTTTTAGTCAATGTCCTGCTCAACTCTAATTTCCCAAAATAATAAAAATTAATAATAATAATAATAAACAATAATAATATAAAGCTATTTTACCTATCATCTCAGTTTTGTGAAAATGAAGCAATAATAGTAATGAGTATAATTATTATTGAATTGTTAGAATCTACTTAGCTTTGGGCAAAGAATTGTATTTGGATTGTCTGATTTAATTACTGTAATAGGTATTTTGGTTACTATGAAGAATTTTTAAAATGAGAATGAAAGGTATATAGAAGTATTTTCTACAAGCTAGAAAATATTTACATGTTCCCAGCAATTAAATAGGGTCTTCCTTAAAATCCACCAAACAGAGGATTAAGGATATAATATATGTAAATCTTTCATTAAATTTCTTGAAATACAACCTGTGATCCCTAAAATTACCAAATGCCACATTATAAACCCCATGGATAAAGAAAGCGTGAAATGAAACTCATTTACAAATTTGTGTTTATATGCAATAATTTTCTTTCCTCTCAAGTTATTAAGATCACATTAAAAAACTGCTAGTTGTTGAACGGTTTTATACTGAAGAAAATTCAACTTGATTATTCAAACTAAATATTTTTAATTAGAGTAATATCATAGAGAAAACTGTAGACACTTGTACATGAGTCAGTCAGCTTAAAATATGTGAAAGAATACAATTTAACTAATAGTATCTTCTAAGATATTAGACTATGACTCATGATTTATAGTAACAATTTAATTTGAGATCATCATTTTATATTTAAAATTTAACAGTAATGCTATATGCACTATGGACTGTAGAAATGAGGATTAAGTGGCAGTGCAGTATCAACGTGCCAAGGTAGGACACGCTGGTGCAGGCAAAAGGACTTTGACACAGGAAAGTTATCACAGTTTGGAACATATCTTGTGCTTCCCTTACCGACACATTGTCCTGGTGTATTCTTGAAGTGAATATCATTACAGTGTCATCACTTTCACGGAACTAAATACTGTAATTATTAGCTTAGACTTAAGGGAACCATAAATATTTCAGAATTAAGAACCTTCCCCAAAATCAGTACTCCTTGTCACTTATTAGAATTCATTTATTTCAGTCACAGAACAGCAGCAACTTTTATATTGAAATCTATACAAGAGCAGATAATTAATAGTTCAGTGATTAAAAAAGCATTGTGTCATTCAGTAAAATAAT
Source organism: Ctenomys sociabilis (assembly GCA_004027165.1). NCBI lineage: Eukaryota > Metazoa > Chordata > Mammalia > Rodentia > Ctenomyidae > Ctenomys > Ctenomys sociabilis. The sequence continues at coordinate 7,155 of PVKA01031114.1, forward strand.
AAGATCCATTTATTCAATAACATTTAGTATGCCCTATCTTGCAAGACACAGACTTTGGCTGTAGGAACATTAAGAAAAGACATTTGTTCTTACCTATATGTACTTAAGTTCTCTAAGTCTTAGAGTTCAAGACATGAACTTTGAAAACAGTCTAATTAAGCACAATGGATTTCATATCTAAGTTATTATTATTATTTTTTTGTCTTTTTTTGAGACAGGGTCTCACTATGCAGTTCAGGCTGACCTTAAGCTCACTTTGTAGCCCAGGCTGGTCTCGAACTCACAACAATTCTCCTGTCTCAGCCTCCCGAGTGCTGGGATTACAGGCATGCACCACCACGCCCAGCTTCTAAGTTATTATCTAAGATGGGGAGTAGAAAAAATAGGAATAAAGTTATATCATGTGCAGATACAGATTCCTCATGATGAATATAATCATGTATATCTACATTACACCACTAAACTTTTTTTATTTATTTTATTGAGAATCAAATAGCAATGAGACAGTTTCAAAATAGGTTAGTAGGACAGTTACAATAATTAATGCAATGTATATTGTTGGCTTTGTAATAGTTATTCATACAAGATGCAGACATGGTATCCTGTCTAAACCCGAGTAGTACAAATCTTTCTTCTCATTGAATTAAGAGAAAGTAGCTGTATATCTATCCTAACTATTTTGTATATGCAGATACAAGATGGTCCTTCATTTATATCCTCTTTTTTGTTTAGTTTAGTCAGAGAAGGGTATTCCATTGCATTTAAATATTATAGGTGAGTGAATTCAGCAAAATAATCCAATATATTCCAATAGTCCATAATAGTAATGGGTTATCCATAGGACTAGCAATGTCAGAATTTATACCACTAAATTGAATTAAAAAATTAAAGCACATGTCACAGTCATAACAACTTATAGGCCAACAAAAAATAGAAATCTCAGAAATAAACTCAATTATATACATAGCCAGCTAATTTTACACAATGGTGCCAAAAATATAGTGACAAAGTTCAGTGTCTTCAGAAATTGGTGTTGGGAATACATATCCACATGTAAACAAATTAAATTGGACCCTTCTCTTGCAGTACACTCACATACACATGAACTCCAAATGAATTGTAGATTCAAATATGAGCACTCAGTTTTTAATAGTCCTAGGAGAAAGTAGGCAGGAAGATATTTAACATTATTATTGAATATATATATATATATATATATATATATATATATATATATATACTAAATAAAATTGAAAAGCTTCTGTTTATATAGGGAATATAATCAATAATATGAAAAGGAAACCTATGGAATGATGGCAAATACCTGTCAATCACACATCAATGAGAGGTTACTTCAAATTATATAAGTAATTCCTACAGTTTAGCAACAAGCAAATTACCACTAGCAACAACAACAAAAGAAAGCGATAGAAAAATGGGCAAAGGCTCTGCTTAGATATTTCTGCAAAGAACACAAGTGATTAATAGAAATATGAAAAATTGCTCAACACCATTAATCATTGAAATGAAAATTGTGGCATACTGAAAAATTAAGTCACACCTTTTATGATGGCTAGTATGACAATTTGAATGCTCAGGAGCACAGATCACAATAGTGATCACTAATCGTAGCGAGAAGGGGAAAATAGGGAGATATTGATCTAAGAGTACAAATCTGAAGTCACATTGGATGAATAATTCTAGAGACATACTGTCTCACATGAAGAAATCGCTGAATAAAGAATATGGTGCTTATATAAATAAAAAGAAATCATTACAATAAAAAGAACAATGCCATTAATCCCCTTGCATTATCCTCCTGCACTTCAAATGTGCTTGTCACATTATGCCTGCTATTTTCTGGATCTTTGAAAGTCCTGTTTCCTAAATGCTTTTATGAGGCGTGATGAAAGGTATGGTAAATGCTGTTGCCGCATGTCATCCAATGAAAAGGCAGGATTGTAAAAACATTGCATAGTATATCCTATCCATTTTATCCACTGGATCTGGAGTATGTGACTTCTGGTTTTATTGCAAAGCCAAATTATTATGAAACGTAAATGTTTTGAATCAGCTGAGGACATTAAAGCAGCCTTAATTGTGCAACTAAAGACACTCAGCAAACAAGACTTCCAGAACTATTTGAGAAAGCATAAGAGCAACTTGCAAAGTTGTTTCAAGGGAAGAGGAGCATGCTGAGCAAAACTAATGGCAATGTGTCATTTAGTATAATAATGTTTTGAAAAAAGGAAACAATATATATTAATCAAAAATAGTTTGATAAATGATAATGTGCTACATGCTAGAAATTTGCTTGGAGTAGATTTCAAGTCCTGTCAATACAAAACAATCTGAATTGGTGGACATATTAATTAAGTTGGATACAGTAATAGTTTCACTATGAAAGTGTGCATTAAGCTACCGCTTTTTGGTGGTATCAGGGATCAAACTCAGGACCTTGCAACTGCCAGGATAGCATTTAATCCAATGAGTTATCTCCCTGGCACCTTAAACTATCTTGTTTTATACCTTCAGTACATGACTTTTTATTTTTTTAGAAAATAATGCTGAGGGGCCCGGGAGATGGCTCAGTAGAATAAGTGCTTGCCTGGCAAGCTCAAGGGCCTGAGTTCAATCCCCGGTTCTGCCAAAAAAAAAAAAAAAAAAATAGGTGGATCACTACAAGTATCATCTAGTAGTGAGACCCTAAACACCCTGCAGACCCTCCCCTAAAATACAAAATAAAAAAAAGAAAATAATGCTGAAATACAAACCATTAAATCTGGAAATAAGGACTATTTCTGTTTTTATTAGTTTTTTTATATCTTCAGTAGCTATGGTCCTAATATTTGTGCCCCCTACACTTTGTCAGGATTCTTTTTTTTTTTTTGAAGGAAGGAAAGGTTTATTTAGTTCACAGTTACTGGAGGGTTCAGTCCATATTCCGCTGGCTCCAAGGCAAAGGACAGCAGTTCATGCATCAGAAAACAATGAAGAGCAGAGGAGAAGCAGCAGCTGTGGCGTCTGTCAAGCCTCTGTCTTCCCTCTACGCTGACTGTGAAGACTGGTGCTCTAGAAAGAAGATCAAGCTCCTCCAAACTGGCACCGCTGCAAACACAAAACTCCTCTGAAGACTGAGACTTCTCAACAGAAGCAAGGCAGCAGGAAGCTTTCCTCAATTCCTGGGCCCTGCCCACTTGCGGGGCTGGGCTCCCACTCTGGGAACAGCTGGAGCTGATTCAGCCAAGTTGACACAATGTGTCAACTAACCCAGGGCCCATAGGAGAACAGTGTCACTAGGAAATGCTCCAAGGGAAAACCTCCAGGAACACAGAGGGGATACCCAAAGTTTCCCTCCTGTCCTCCTACTCACCCTTCATTGGTATCTTAGCAATGCTATTTCCCAGTCAATGGAGGTAGCACGTGTCACATTTATTTTGGTATTTGTGTTCATTAGCTTGTTCTCCCTTAACACAGTCTATCATTTGAAACAATAGAAATATTTTTTCCTGTAGCTCTGGAGTCTAGAAATCCTATGATCAAGGTGTCTGCAAGCTTGGTTCTCGCAGGACACCTCTTCCTGCTTTGTAGTTGGTACCATCTACCTGACTTTGCCCTGCCTTCCTGTGGAGATGCTTGTTCTGCTGAGTCTCTTGGCCTAAGGATGTTGATCCTACCAGAGCAGGGTTCCACTCTTGGGATTTATCTCCTTGCCTACCCTTACCTCTTCTTTATAGATGCCTTCTCCCAGTATCATAGCTTTAAGGGTTTGACGTTAAACATATGAATGAGAAGAGTGCGCAGTCAGTCCAAGGAACTTTTCTCAGGAGTATTTTGACAATTTAATTTAGAGTTCTTGGACATCTTTTGCTAAATAATTTAAGCATTTTGATATTTATATTTTTATAAATAGGATTTCTAGTGTATGGAAATAAAAATGATATTGTATATCGTTTGTCAAGATTCTTCAAAGGGACAGAACCAACAGGTAGTATTGATACTGATACAGACATAGATTGAACTAAAACACCATAGATTTAAAAACTGGCATTTGAAAGGGGATTTATTAGAGAAACTGGCTCACATTATTACTGAAGTTAAATACCAAAACATGCTGTTAGTAACTGAAGAAACAGACAAATCTATAACATGGCTTATCTCAATCCACACAACCTCAGAATTAGTGGAGCCAGTGGTATAGGTCTTAGTCTGAGACTGAAGGCCTCTAAAGTTGATGGTTTTGTTGATGTAAGTCTTTGTGTCTAATTGCTGGAAAATCTGTAGATTTGATGCCCAAGGACATGAGAACAAGGGTCTCTCAGCTTCAAAAGAGGCTTTTATTTTTCCTCTTCCTTATTGTATTGTAGAGGCCCTCAGCTGATTTCCAGCCACCTTGGGCAAAGGCAAGTTAATCTTCATTAATTATATCAGTACACTGACATAAACAGTGATCTCATGCAGTAACATGCTCAATGTTACTCAGAAATGGTGCTTTACTTGTTATGTAGGAACTCCATAATCTAGTCAAACTGATAGCTAAAAGGAAAAGCACACACCCTCAAGATCTTATTTTAAAATGCAAATACCCAAAAATAATAGAACTAAGACATGCGGCCTTATATGGAAAGTCATTGAACCATCAGATTTCTAATTCTTAAGAAAGGGGTTGAAGGGAGCATTCTAGTTCCTTCCTCACCTGTCTGCCATGAGGATCCTGAAATAGCAGAATATCTGAAACCAAAAGCAAACTTTCTGTGGACACTAAATATGCTAGTTCCTTTATCTTAGTCTTTCTAAACTCCAAATATGTGAAAAATAAATATTTATTATTTGTAAATCACTCAATGAAGATATTTTATTTTAATAGCAGGAAGAGACTAAAATATTTATTTATGAACACTTTGAGACAATGTTGAGACATAAAATGTATTTTTCCCAAAACTTAAAAATTATAGAAATTAATTAAATTTTAATAAAATGTAAATGAAGCAAAAGTTAGAGTGAAAACTAGATTATTCTTTCCAGAAAAAGCATGAAACCAATCTGAAATCTTGACTTTCTCTTGTAAATTAATGTAAGATTTATTCAAAAGTTCTACTTGAGTAGAATAAAATTTTGAAAGTAAACATTTCTTAGTGCTAACAAGTTCATACAAGGATGTCAGTAAATTTCTGAAAATTGGCGTCTGTATGACAGGAAGAGTTAGAAAAAAAAAACCAAAATATTTATCTCTAATACTGAACCAGTATTCCCTCTGGATTATCTGTTGATTGTAAATAAAATACACACATAACATATTCATACACACACACACACACACACACACACACACACACACACACACACACACGCATGCACTGCTTTCATGTAGCCCCAGAAGGATGTCTTAACTCAGGCATTAAAGGCATACTTTATACTTTAAAGCATCTATAGGTGGATTGGCTTAGAAGTACTAGACAGTGTATTGAGAAATCAGGTCAGAAAAACAAACACATACACAGAGGAAGAAAATAATAGCTTGAATTAACCTCAAATCATTCCAAGTTTGTGCAATTCCAGGCAGTAAGCAAGATTTCAGCTCATGGCCATGTCTTTTCTCTTACATTCCATTTCTCTCTAAATTCCATGAAGAATTTTGGGGCTGATGTATTTATTCTTCAATTTATAAAACTGAAATGGTTTCTGGTGTGGCCCAGGTGTGGCTTACAAACTACAAACTTTTTTCATTAGAATTTTTTATTGAAGCAGAAATATAAATGTGACAGTTTCAAGACACATTAACAGGACAGATTCGATAAATTAATACATTGCAAAGTTTTCATAATGTTTTGGTATTGCACAAGGTGGATACATGATATTATACCAAACAGACATTATTATAGCAGATGTCTCTTATAAGTAAATTAAGAGAATGTAGCTGTTTACTTATCTTATTTTTATACCTGAATTATATCACAGATTCAATAATTAATAGTTTCTACCTTGTTATTTTCCTAGTGGTTGTCCATAGTACTAGAAGCCAACATAATATCTTGTCCAACCACTATTAGTGCAAATCTTGCTTCTCATAGAATTATGCAGAAGCACAGCATATTTATCCTAACTGTATAGTTTATACACACACATCATGATTCTTCCTTTCTATACCCACTTTTTTTGGTCTACACCTGTCAAAGATTGGAACTCCATTGTCATTAAACCAATTTAGGTGCCTCAACTTGGCGACACAATCCAACACAGTCCAGCATTCCACAACAATAGTGAATTATCTGAAGAAGTTGTCAACTGTAGCCATTTACAGCTCAACTTATCATTATGACTCCACATTGTGTACCTCATTTTTGTACTTTTCTGCTGGATGGTTAAGACCTAGATCAAGCAAGACTTATATACCAAAACATGTATTTGTTGTTTCTGATGAGGTCAGTGAAGTCCCCTCAGGGTTTATCTTGTAATCCTGTACGTTATTCTGCAGATCCTTTGTCTGTGTCATCCATGTGGATGAGTCACGGCCAGTGCTTGACCAATTTGCTCTTTGTGAGAGCTGGAGAAAAAGTTTTCTCTCCATGTGACTATCCCCAGGTACACTATAGATTAGTGATCTCCTTGCTCTGTGGCTCCATAATCTCCTTATTCAGAAAATTTGGAGCTCAACTGAGTTTCATGATGTTACAGTACAGGTTCTCCTATGTTCTGAGTCTTTGCTGACCTTGATAGGCCCAGGGTCCAAGTGCTGGCTGGCCTTGCGGCTCTTCTATTTCTCCAATTTTGATCTGTGAACTTAGGTTGTTAACCATCCAGAAGAAAAGCTGCATAGTACTCTGCAGCATATGCTGTTCACTTTGCCCTATCTGATTCAATTCTTTTTAGTTGTTGTACATTTCTATTTGTATTTCTTCTTTTCACTTGTTATACTAGGGAGAATATGTGATATTTGCACATGTGTGTCTGGTTTATTTCACTTAAGAATATATGTTCAAGTGGCATCCACATCAATATAAATGCTTCAACTTATCATTCTTAATAGCTGAGTAATATTACATTATATTGAAATACCACATCTTTTTCAACCATTCCTCATGTGATGGACATCTTGTTTGTTTCCAAGATATTGCTATCAAAAACTGTGCTGCTATAAACATAGGTACACATATTTCATTATGATATAATGTTTTCATAGTGATATATGTGTACCTCTGTTTATAGCAACGCAATTTGTGATAGCAAAACTCTGATGAAAATTTTCACAAAAATACTTCTTAAAACAAAGCAACATCAGTATAATTTCAATTAGTTGTATCTATTTTCTAAAATACGGTTTTACTGTTATTTTGGAAAATATTTTAAATATCTCCCTTGATAACATAACCAGTAATGATTTAGATAGAATTTTTAGAAAGTGCATAGATACCAAAGTGTAACATAAAGCCAAATTAATAATGGTAAGACATCAGCACTGCAATTAAGGCTGAATACTGAGGTATTAGTTTAAAAAAAATGAATCATACATTAAGATATTTTGTCCTGAAGTGCAAAAATAACACTCATTCCATAGGATGACAACATATGATTTTGTATGTATGTATTTACAGTATCAGTTTGCTATGCAATTACGTAAATATAAAAATTTGCCATAGAAATATACAAACATTTCAAAACCTATGCCTAAACAGTGCCAGGGTATATTCACAAAAATATTTCTGTATTTTCAATTTGGTCAGTCTGTTTTTACTAATTTCTAAGAAAGGTTTGTACTAATAATGTTTAGACAATATATCATGTCTACATCTTGTAGTCTGAATAACTACTATGAAGAAAACAATAGGCAATGTGCTAATTATTGTGTCATACTAACCTGTTTTGAAACTGTTTCATTGCTATTCTATCTTTATTCTCATTAAAATGAATAAAAGATAAAAAAATAACAATTTCTTTGTGCTTGTGTATCTGTGTGCAGACATATATGTGCACGTGTGTGTAAATTTATAAATCTTCAAAACTATTTGAAGTCTGCAAAACCGTTTGAGTGAAAGTGAAGACACAGTTTCAGTTCTTGAAGAAGCCAGTGCAGCTAGTGAAAAGGTGAGAAAGGATCTCTTCAAAACACCAAGAACGCAGGAAAAAATAATCCATCACGTGCAAGATGCAGCCAGGAAGAACAATGTGAGAATAATTGGTATCAATGAGAATGAAGCAGTCAGTACAAATGGCATAAAGAGAATTAGGGCAGAAGTAATAGCAGAAACGTTCCCAAATATGAGGAAACAATCCAACATTCAGGTCACCGAAGCACACAGAACACCAAATAACTTCAACCCAAGTAGAAACACACCGAGATATGTAATAGTCAAGACCACAAAAACACAACACAAAAATAATACATTGAAAGCTGCTAGAGAGAAGAAGGAGCTCACATTCAAAGGAAAACCCATCAGAATTGCAGCCGAATTCTGTACACAAACAATGAAGGCAAGGAGAGCATGGAGCACAGTTCTTCAAGTCCTGTATCACAATAAATTCCAGCCCAGACTATTATACCCTGCAAAACTCTCTTTCAAGTTTGATGGAGAAGTGAAATACTTCCACGACATAGAACAACTAAAGAATTTCATGATGACAAAGCCATCCCTTCATAGGCTGCTGAAAGATGTTCTAGAGAGAGACCACAATGACCAGACCTCCATAAATGAGAATGGAAGGAACCCACTAAGCAGAACAGTCAATTAAACACAGATTACAAAGGAGTTAACATCACCAGGTAAATATCATGACAAACATAAGTCAGCACATTTCAATTATAGCCATCAATGTAAATGGACTCAATTCTACAATGAAGAGAAATTGACTGGCACAGTGGATTAGGAAACAAAACCCAACAATATGCTGTATGCAAGAGACACACTTAACTCAGAAAGAAATTCATAGGCTGTAGTCAAAGGATAGAAAACAATACTACATGCCCCAGCACCTCAGAAAAAAGCAGGAGTAGCAATTCTGTTCTCAGACAGTCTGAACTTCAAACAAAGAATGATCAAACAACACAAAGAAGGCCACTATGTATTGGTCAGGGGAAAAATTCAAGAGCAAGTAGTAACACTCATAAGTATTTATGCACCAAACACAGGAGCACCCAACTATGTAAGACAAATCTTAAGGGACATGAAAAACTTAATATATAAGACCACAATCTTAGTAAGAGACCTTAACACCCCTTTATCTCAAAAAGATAGATCAACGAGACACAAAATTAGCAAGGAAGTAGCAGAACTGAACCAGAGCTTGGAACAAATGGACCTGGTGGACATATACAGTGTTCCACCCAAGCATAGCTGAATACACATTTTTTTCAGCTGCACATGGCTCATTCTCCAGAAAAGACCACATACTGGTTCAGAGGTCATGGGAAAGTATATGCAAGAAAACAAAAATTGGCCCATGCATATTATCTGAGCACAGTGCAATTAAACCAGAATTAAATGACAAAAGAAACCAGAAAAACCTTCTAAGTTCATGGAAATTAAAGAAAACCCTACTCAGCAATCAATGGGTCAAAGAAGAAATTAAACAAGAAATCCAACACTATGTACAATTCAATGAAAATTCAAGCATAACTTACCGGAATTTATGGGATGTGATGAAAGCAGTTCTTAGCGGGAAAATCATAGTTATGAACTCAAACATTAGGAAATCAGAACGGGAACAAATAAACACCATAATGTTGTGCCTCCAACATCTAGAAAAAGAAGAGCAAACAAAACCTAGAGAGTAAAGATGCAAAGAAATCATAAAGATTAGAGCACAAATTAATTCAATTGAGATGAAGAAAAATGTTCAAAGAATCGACAAATCAAAAAGGTGTTTCTTTGAAAGCTAAATACAGTTGGTAAGCCTCTACCTACCCTCACCAAAAAGAGGCAAGAAAAAATTCAAATACATTCAATAAGGAATGAAAAGGGTGAAATCACCACAGATGCAATGGATATACAGAAGATTTTCAATAGTTATTTTGAGAATCTTTGCCCTCACAGAACAGAAGACACAGAAGAAAAGGACAGATTCCTTGAAAGACACAAATTACCAAAACTGAATCAAGAAGATATAACAACTCTCAATAAGCGAATAGCAGACAACGAAATACGAAACATAATAAAAAGCCTACTGACAAAGAAAAGTCCAGGTACTGATGGATACACAGCTGAATTCTACAAGACATTTATAGGAGATATAATCTCTGCACTCCACAAACTGTTCAATGAAATTGAAAAGGAAGCAGTTCTCCCAAAATCATTCTGGAAGCAAGCATAATATTGATAGCAAAAACAGGGAAAGACACAACTAAAAAGGAGAACTACAGGCCAATCTCCCTCATAAACATAGATGCAAAAACAGTCAATAAAATCCTTGCAAATAGAATACAGCAAATAATCAAGAAGATTGTACATCATGAACAGGTCGGATTCTACCCAGGGATGAAAGGATGCTTCAATATTTAAAAATCTGTAAATGTAATACACTATATTAATAGACTAAAATCTAAAAATCACATGATCATCTCAATTGATGCAGAGAAAGCTTTTGACAAAGTCCATCACTCATTCATGTTCAAGGTCCTACGGAAAATTGGAATAGATGGACTGTACCTTAGCTTGATAAAGGCAATCTATGACAACCGAAAAGATAATATGATCCTAAATGGGAAAAAACTGAAATCTTTTACTCTTAAATCTGGTACAAGATAAGGGTGTCTTATATCACCCCTCCTATTCAATATAGTCTTGGAATCATTAGCAACAGCCATTAGAAAAGAAGGAGAAATAAAGGGAGTATGAATATGTAAAAAAGCAGATAAATTATCACTATCTGCAGATGACATGATGCTTTACATGGAAGACCTCAAAAATTCCACCAAGAAACTAGAACTGATACGGAAATTCAGTAGCATAGCAGGATACAAAATTGACACTCAAAAGTCAATAGCATTCCTCTTAACAGATAACAAGCATACTGAAAGGGAAACAGTAGAAAGAATACTTTTTACAATAGCACTGTAGAAAATGAAATACTCAACCAAGGAAGTCAAAGATCTTTTCATGGAAAATTACAGCACCCTAAGAAAAGAGATTATAGAGGCTTTCAGAAAATGGAAAGATATTCCATGCTCCTGGATAGGAAAATCCAACTTGGTGAAGATGGCCATACTCCCAAAATTGCTGTACAGATTTAATGCAATCCCTATCAAACTGCCACCAACATACTTCCCAGACATAGAGAAATAATTCCTCGAATTTATTTGGAACCACAAACGGCCTAGATTAGCAAAGGCAATCTTGTTCAATAAAGACAAGGCAGGAGGCATCACAGTTCCGGACTTGAAATTATACTACAAATCCACTGTGATAAAATAAACATGGTATTAGCAACAAAATAGACCTGACGATCAAGAGAATAGATTAGAAGACGCAGAGGCATCTAAGATCATACTCTGACATGTGATTTTTGACAAAGGGGCCAAACAAGCTCACTGGAAGAAAGATAGCCTCTTTTACAAATGGTGCTGCAATACGTGGCTTTCTACATGCTGAAAATTAAAACCTGACCCAGGTCCATCACCGTGCACTAAGTTAAAGTCAAAATGGATTAAAGATCTAAACATTAAAACAGAAACACTCAATCTCCTAGAAGAGAAAGTAGGAGGAACTCTTGAAGACATAGGGGTAGGTAAAGAGTTCATGAACAAGGATATACTCATACTGGGAACACTTCAAAGAATCCACAACTGGGATCACCCCTTCTTGAAGAGCTTTTGCATGTGAAAAGAAATTGTCAACATAGTGAAAAGACAACCCACAAATTTTGAAAAAGTCCTAACTCGTAAGCAATCAGACAAAGCTCTTCTATCTACAATATATAAAGAAATATAATATAACAGAGCCATCAAACTTAAAGACCAAATTCAGAAATGGGCACCTGAGACGAATTCCCATTTCTCATAGGACAAAATTGAAGAAGCGAATAAATACATAAAAAAATGCTCCACATCTCTAGCCATTTTTTAAATGTAAATGAAAACAACACCGGGGTAACATGTCACTCCAGAAAGAATGGGTACCATTAATGAAATCAACCGACAACAAATGTTGGTGAGATTGTGAGGAAAAGGGTACATTTCTCCACTCCTGGTGGGAATGTAGACTGGTACAACCATTGTGGAGGTTAGTGTGGAGACTCCTCAAAAGAGTGGGACTGGAAATCCCATTCAAACCAGCTATCCCCCTACTGGGATTATTCCCAGAGGAACTGAAAGCATTATACTGTAGTGATATATGTGTATCTATGTTTATTGCAGCACAATTTGTGATAGCAAGGTCTTGGAATCAAACAAGATGCCCATCACATGAGGAATGGTTGAAAATGATGTGGTATTTCTATATAATCGAGTATTACTCAGATATAAAGTGGATACCACTTGAACATATTCTCCTAAATTACATAAATGAGACACACATGTGCAAATATCTTATCGTCTCCCTAGTTTAAGAAAACAAAAGAAGAAATACAAATAGAAATGTACTACAACTAAAATGAATTTAGTCAGATAGGGCAAAGTGAATGGCATATGCTGCAGGGTACTAATCAGCTTTTCTTCTGGATGGTTAACAACCTAAGGTCACAGATGAAAACTGGAGAAATAGAAGAGCTGCAAGGGCAGCCAGCAATTTGGCCCTAGTCTTTCAGGGTCAGCGAAGACTCAGAACATAGGAGAACCTTTACTGTAACATCACGAAACTCAGTTGAGCCTCAAATTTTCAGAACTAGGAGATTATGAAGCCAAAGAGGAAAGAGATCGAAGTTCTATAATGTGCCTGGGGAGAGTCACATGGAGAGAAAATTTTCTCTCACGCTCTCACAGTGAGCAAACTGATCATTGGCCATGACTCATCTACATGGATGACATAGACAAAGAATCTACAGTATAAGGCACAGCATTTCAAGATAAACTCTGAGTGGACTTCACTGACTTCATCAGAAACAAAAAGTACATGTTTTAGTATATAGGTCTTGCTCTATCGAGGTCTTAACCATCCAACAATAAAGTACAAATGTGAGGTGTACAACGCGGGGCCATAGTAATAAGTTGAGCTTTAAATGGGTACGGTCCTCTACTTCTTGAGTTAACTCACTGTTGTTGCGGTATGTTGGACTGTGTTGGATTGTATCTTCGAGTTCAGGCACCTAAATTGGTTGAATGACAATGGAGCGCCCATCTTTGAGAGGTGTATAGAAAGGAAGGGGTACAGAAAGGAAGAATCATGATGAGTGTGTATGGACTGTATAGTCTGGATAGGTACGTCATGCTTCTACATAATTCTATGAGAGGCAAGATTTGCATTAATGTGATTGGATAGCATATTATGTCGCCTTGTAGTACTATGATCAAGCACTAGGAACATAACACAGTAGAAAGTGTTAATTATTGAATCTTTGATATAGTTCAGGTATAAAAATAAGATAAGTAAACAGCTACACTCTCTTAATTTACTGATAAGAGACATACGGTATAATAATGTCTGTAAGTATAATATCAGGTATGCACCTTGTACGATACCAAAACATTATGAAAAGTTTCCAATATATTAATTTATTGAATCCGTTCTGTTAATGTGTCTTAAAACTGTCTCATTGATGTCTGTACTTCCATAAAATAAAAAATAAATTAAAAAATAAAATAAAAAATGAAAAAAGATTATTGGTTTTATAATGAAAAAAATATAAATTCATATAAATTTCGAGAGGTGGTAATAATGTATTCACCTTTACATGTTCTTTATTTACCATTTTCAGAAGTGTTTACTGTCTTAAATCTGTTAAATACCTTGGAGCTTCAATGCCAGAAATCTGAAACAATAAATTCATGCTTTGAGAATTCTTTTTCCATAAAAATTCATTGAATTGTTTGCAATATAAGGGGTAAATATTTTTAGAAATGCTTTAAAAAAATCTTTTCACACCAACAGATCTTAATTTGCAAATTTCATTCTTCAGCAGGATTCATAGATTTCACCTTTGATTTCTGTCTTCATTCTGTAGCTTCTCATGTGTTTTTAGCATGCATCCATTCTCATGAGAAAATGTAATATAATGTTCAGAATGCAGAATCCCTACATAAACCACAAAACTTGATATCTACAATGTTAGCCCATGCTTTTGTAATGCATGTTTTTGGTAGTACACGTTAAAAATATATATTGTACACACTCATCGTAGAGAGTAAGTAGATGTACTTAACATACCTTAATTTTTCTATTTCCCTTCCATTTCCTTTTCACTTCAATGGCTAAATCTTTGGATCTCACTGTTCATTTTCATTTGCTTAAGTCGTGTATGAAACACATGATTATATTTACTGTGGGTCAATGGAAGATCCACACAGTACAACTTAATTCTGTCAACATAGTCTCTCTGCTTTTCTCCCCACACACTCCATCTTAATGTCTTTCACACTTATTTCCTTTTGCTTGCCGTTTATTTTGGTCATTACTTTCAATTTCTAATATGAGTGAATGTACATATGGTACTTAAGTATACATATTAGAATTATTTTACTGAACATTATGTTTTGATGTTGCACACATTTTCTGGCAATGACTGAAATTTATTACTTTTATAGCTGAGTAGTAATACGTTGTGTATATATACTACATTATCTTTATTTATTCTTCTGTTGATGGTTATATAGGCTGCTTCCAACATTTAGTTATTATGAATTGTGCTGTTGTATCTATTGTTATGCATATCATACAATGTGATATCTTCAAATTGTTTTGGGAAGATGTGTAAGTGGGAAGAATATTCAGGTTGATTAGAATTTCTATTTTTAGATTTGGAGGAACCTTCACAGTGATTTTCATAATTGTTCTATTAGTTTACATTCTTACCAGCCATGCTTTTAAGAGTTATCACGTTTCTGGAACAACCATCTCAATAGCATCATTTTGATATAGAAAATATATTGGTTTTATAGTGAAACAACAAGTTCCAAAACTAAAACAAAGAGCCTTAAGATGAAGCTAGTAGTTTACTGAATGCATTAGCAGGTAAATAAGATAATTAATTCCCAAATATAAGCATGACCAATAAACATATGGACAGCCTCATAAGTGAAATCTCTGTGCCGCACCCCTTCTAGGTTTTACTTCAGTAAACTTCAAGTGAATCTTCAGAGAAATTATATCCAACAAACTTCTAGATGATGTTCATGTTTTCTTTTTTGATTAATCTGAAGAAGAAGGTTCCAATTGTGGAAATAGTGACCTGCCATACATGATTGGATACGATCATAGATAGATAAAACTTACTGGCCTCTTTCAATGTCCTTGAATATGTAGAGAGCATGACAGATAAGATATATTTATGGTCATGCTTTTTTGAACTTCTGGAATATAAGATATTTTATCTTATTTTGCAGACCATTGCCTCTTACACTCTTACTCTCACTTCAGTATAGTTTGTTTGAGCACATCCCACCCTGTGAGTAAGAACTTCCAGGCCTGCCACGTGACAGAGACCTTTACCAGTGTTCTCCGGTCCTGTCCCGCCCCCCCAGATGCAGCACAGCCTGCACTGTGAGTGAGAACGTCCACCACAAGTTTGGACGCCCTGAAGACCTGCCAAAGCCCAGGCCTAGCGAGTGTGTGAGAGAGCTTAGGTGTTCTCCTACCCCTCCTTACCCCTACACATCCAGCCCAGGCCTGGCATACAGGCCTGTCAAGATCCCAGAAATGCAACACAAGAATAATATACTGAAAATTGCTACAGAAAAGAAGCAGATAACATTCAAAGGAAAACCCATCAGAATTACAGCCAACTTGTCTTCACAATCCATGAAGGATAGAGAGCATGGATCAGTGTTCTTCAAGTCTTATACGAAAACAAATTTCAGCCCAGACTATGATACCCTGCTAAACTCCCTTTCCAGTTTGATTAAGATGGGAAATACTTCCATGACTAAGAACAACTAAAGAATTTCATGATGACAAAGTCATCCCTACACATGCTACTGAAAGATGTTCTAGACAGGGACCACAATGACCAGAACTTCACGAATGTGAACAGAAGGAACCCACTAAGTATGACAAACAAACACAGGACAAAAAGGACTAAACAACAGCAGGCAAATAATGTGACAATCATAAGTCAACATGGTTCAACTAGAAGCATCAATGTAAATGGATTCAATTCACCAATTAAGAGAAATAGATTGGCACAGTGGATTAGGAAACAAAATCCAACAATATGCTGTCTATAAGAAACACACTTAACTCAAAAAGATATTCGTAGACTTAAATTCAAAGGACAGAAAACATAGTGCATGCCCCAGCACTTCAGAAAAAAGCAGGGGTAGCAATTCTGTTCTCAGACAGTCTCAACTTAAAACCAACAATAATCAAACAAAACAAAGAAGGGCACTGAATATTGGTTAGGGGAAAAATTCCATAAGAAGACATAATACTCATAAATTTCTATGCACAAAACACATGAGAACCCAACCATATAAGACTTATCTTAATGTACATGAAAAATCTAATATCCAAAACCACAATCTTCACAGCAGACCTTATCAAGCCTTTATCTCAAAAAGATATGTCAACTAGACAAAAAATTTACAAACAAGTAGCAAAACTGAAGCAGAGCTTTGAACAAATGCACCAAGTGGACATATATAGAGTGTTCTACCCAAACACAGTTGAATACACATTTTATTTTTCATCTGCACACAGGTCACTTTCTAAAATAGATCACATACTAGTCCATAGGTCATGCTTATGTATATGCAAGAAAATAGAAATTATCCCATGCATACTATTCGACAACAGTGCATTCCAACTGCAAATAAACGACAAAAGAAACCAGAAAAACCTGCTAAATACATGGAAATTAAACAACAGCCTACTCAGCAATCAAAGGGTCACAGATGAAATTAAACAAGATATTTAACAATATCTACAATTCAATGAAAATTCAACCATAACTTATCAGAATTTATGGGAAGGGATTAAAGCAGTTCTCAGAGGGAAAAATCATAGCTATGAACTCACACAGTAGGAAAACAGGATGGGAACAAATAAACACCCTAATATTGAAACTCTGACATCAAGAAAAGGAAGAGTAAAACAAACCCAGATCCCAAAGATGGGAAGAAATTGTAAAGATTAGAGCAGAAATTAATTCAATTGAGATGAAGAAAACACTTCAAAGAATCCACGAATGAAAAAGCTGGTTCTTTGAAAGACTAAATAAAATTGATAAGCCTCTAGGTATCCTGATGAAAAAGAGGAAATAAAAAGTTCAAATACAAGCAATAAGGAATGAAATGGGTGAAATAACCACTGACACAGTTGAAATTCAGACAATTATCAATAGCTACTTCGAGAATATTTGCACCCACAGAATAGAAGGTATAGAAGAAATGGACAGATTCCTTGAAAGTTACAAATTACCAAAACTGAACCATCAAGATATAACAACACTCAATAAGCCAATAACAGCCAACTAAATACGAAACATAATAAAAAGCCTACTGAGAAAGTAAAGTCCAGGTCCTGATGGATTCACAGCTGAATTCTACAAGCAATTTAGAGAAGATATAATCCGTACAATCCTCAAACTCTTCAATGAAATTGAAAAAGAAGCAGTCCTCCCAAAATTTCTGGAAGCAAGTATTATACTGATTCCAAAGCCAGGGAAAGACACAACCAAAAAAGAGAACTACAAGCCAATCTCCCTCATGAATATAGATGCAAAAATCCTCAATAAAATTCTAGCAAACAGCATACAGCAAATTATAAAGATCATACACCATGACCAAGTAGGATTCATCCCAGAGATACAAGGATGGTTCAATATTCAAAACTATATAAATGTAATACACTATATCAGTACAGAGAAACTACAAACTACATGATCTTGTCAATTGATACAGAAAAGGCTTTTGACAAAGTCCAAAACTCATTCATGTTCAAAATCCTCCTGAAAATTCGAATAGAAAGACTCTGCTTAAATCTGATAAAAGCCATCTATGACAACCTAACAGCTAAAATAATTGTAAATGGTGAAAAACTGAAATCATTTACTCTCAGATCTTGTACAAGACAAAGATGACCTCTATCACCCTTCCTATTCAATATAGTTTTGGAATCATTAGCCAAAGCTGTTAGCCAAGAGAGAAAATAAAAAGAATAAGAATAGGTAAAGAAGTAATTAAGTTATCACTATTGTAGATGGCATGATACTTTACCTGAACGACCCGAAAAACACCAAGAATCTACTAGAATTGACACAAAAATTCAGTAGCATAGCAGGATGGAAAGTCAATACTAAAAATTCAATAACATTTCTCCATACAGATAATAAACACACTGAGAGGGAAACTATAGAAACAACACCTTTCACAGTAGCACTGCGGAAAATGAAGTAACTTGTTATTCATTTATCTAAAGAAGTTAAAAATCTTTTCATGGAAAATTATAGTAGTCTAAAAAATGTGATTGTAGTAGATTTCAGAAGATGGAAAGATATACCATGCTCCTCAATGGGAAGAACCAACATCATGAAGATGGTCATACCCCCAAAATTGTTGTACAGATTCAATGCAATCATTATCAAAGTACCATCAAAATACCTCCCACAGCTAAAGAAATCATTCCTACAATTTACTTGGAACCAGAAAAGATGTAGAGTAGCAAAGACAGCAGGCATTACAATTCCTGACTTGAAATTATATTACAAAGTTAATGTGATAAAATCAGCATGGTATTGGCAACAAAATAGACGTGCAGACCAATGGAATAGACATGAAGATGCAGAGGCTCCTAGGAATACATTCAACCACTTGATCTTTGATAAAGGGTCCAAACACACTTACTGAACGAAAGATAGCCTGTTTAACAAATGTTGCTGGAAAAATTGGCTCTCCATATGTCGAAAACTAAACTTGACCGAGGTCTATCTCCATGCACTAAGATAAAGTCAAATTCAAACAAAGACCTTAACATTAAAACAGAAATACTCTATCTCCCGGAAAAGAATGTAGGAGGAACTCTTGAAGACATAGAGGTAGGTAAAGAGTTCATTAACAAACATGTATTTGCATGGGATACACTTGAAAGCATTAACAACTGGGCCCACTTCTTATTGAGAAGTTTTTGTCCGGCGCCGCTCCCGTCCCGCGGAAGAAGACACTCAGACACCAAAATGTGGGTTAGTGAGCCTTTATGGATCGGGATGCAAGCCTCTACATGCGTCCGCTAGCTGGACGTCCTACGTGCAAGCAACAACGGATTTCCTGATACAGCAAGCTATATAGATTTCATAGACCAATCACAATTACATATGTTATCGGCAGGACCATAAAAACGGCGGGCTTTTCTCTAAATAGGAGGGGTTAAGGCACAGCA
>PVKA01031115.1:0-26693 GCA_004027165.1 Ctenomys sociabilis
ATGTTCAAATCTATGAGAAGGATAATGCATTATGCAAACTAAATAATTCCACTTTAAGTTCACATTACATTCAATGATACTGGCTGATATGATTTTTATTGTGAAGAAATGAAATTTTATGTTTATAAAAGATACCTATTAATCAATTATTTGTCCTACCAATGGATTTGTTTTATTACTCTATCACTAGGAATCAAAGGAAGAATTCTTACTGTCAAAAAGGCAAAATTAATATAAAACAAAACACATTTAATTATGAAAAATCGATACTGTGCAGCATGATTTGTTTTCATGAAATACTTAAAAACTTAAAACATGAGTCAATAAGATAAACAGTTTCCTATCCATGTGCAGACCTGGATAAAATTTTTAAAAATATAGTATGCTGAAAACCTATCAAATCTCAACAACCACTCTCATTTACCTATATTTATATCATTTATTCACTACAAAATTTATATTTATATTATTTATTCACTTCATTTATATCCGAGATAGGTATCCATTGCTGTTCAAATATTGTAGGTGTGTGAATTCAGAAAAATAATCTAATATAGTCCACTAGTCAATAAAAGTGGTGGGTTATCTGCACAGCTGTCACTATAAGAGGTTGTTGACTTGAGCCTTTTATAGCTTAGTATCGTTGCTTTACTTTTTATATCTCATTTTTATGCTTTTCTGCTGGATGGTTAAGACCAAGATAAAGCAAGACATATAACAACAATGTATCTTTTGTATATAAATAAAGGACCATTTTGTAGTGAAAAAGAATATATATATTACATATATATATATATATATATATATATATATATATATATATAGAGAGAGAGTATATATGGAGTAATAATATATATATATATATATATATATATATATATATATATATATATATATATAGAGAGAGAGAGAGAGAGAGAGAGAGAGAGAGCCAGAGACAGAGACAGAGAGAGTATATATGGAGTAATAATAATTAAGTTTAGAGTCATAATTAGGTGCTTTTCTGAATAAATATAGATATTTTGTTACAACAAATAGATATTTTTCTACCATGTAGTTCAGGGTACAGAACACAGAAACACACACACACACACACACACATAGATCTGTGTGTGTGTGTATCTATCTATCTATCTATCTATATATATATCACAAAATAGGATAGATATACACTACTTTCTCTTAGTTCAATGAGGAGAAAAATACTAATAGTGTTTAGCCAAGGTATCATGTCTGCATCTTGTACTATGAATAACTACTGTGAAGACAACAATATGCAATGTATTAATTATTGTTCTACTAACTTGTTTTGAAACTGTCTCTTTGTTATTTCTTTATCAATGAAATTAATTTTAAAAAATTAAGAAATAAACTGAACACTTCCATATCACATCTAGATGCATAAAATTTGGACCCTGGATTGATGAATAGAGCATTTTGTCATGTTTCAGAATGCTGTCTAATGGCAAAGGTAGCTGGCAAATTTATTTCTGAAATGAACAATTCTAAAATTCTGGAGAATGCCAAATAAGTTAAGTTGTTAAATAAAAATGATTTAGTTCAAAAGAAAAACATTTTCATCTTGAAATAGATCTGGATATCTTACACAGGAGTGGAATTAACCATTAGCTACTGTCCAGCAGAGTGGAAGGATTCATTTTTCTTAAAAAAAAAAAAAAAAAACTATGCATGTTAACTACATAAAAAATTCTTTTTGTGTATCAAATTTGAAAAGCAAATGTGAACATTTTGCATTGCAGGAGCATATGACTCTTGCAGAGGTGTTTACCACGTGAGTGATCATATGGTATATTGTGACTCTGAACATTTCTGCAGAAAGGTCTGGGTAAATTAGCCATATGATGAGAAAATAAGCCAATAAGCCACCTGTAGTTTTGTTTGCACAATAATCAGAAACACACATAGCTGATTCTTCTGATTTTAGACCGCACAATCTGTAACACCACAAACACAAAGTGAATAACTGTACACAGGAGCCTCCAGTGGCGGCTTTGCAAACCATTTCCTCATCGTGAGGTTTAAATGGCAGGAGAACTGTACATGGCTGAGAGAATGCAGGAAACACAATCATGCCTTTCAAAAGATTAAAATATGGCTTTTACCATGTGCACGATGAGCTGTCCTCATGAAGGCCAAGCAATATTTTTCTTAGATTCGGAAATTGAACATAAATTTAATTATGATCATTCCACATTAGAGTCATAAATAGGTGCTTTTCTGAACAAATATAGATATTTTGTTACAACCAATGGATATTTTTCTACCATGTAGTTTAGGGGCCAGAATATGGAATCACACACACACACACACACACACACACACACACACACACACACACACCCCTGTGTTATTTTTATTTCAGCAAAACTTTTCTGGGGGATTTAAAATGTTAATGTGCAAGAAAAATAAAAACTGAATTCTTTGCATCTCTAAACCTTGCTTCAAAGAGTAGCCTATTCAGGTCATCTTTTCTCAGTCAAGCAGCTGACTTCATTCTTTGCCCTGTGTATTTTTAAGTGATAGATTTACTTAGCTATTTCATCTCTTTATTCGGTGTAGCAGGAATGATTGATGCTGGGTGACATCACATAAATCGCAGCGGATGTCAAACTGCGGCAAAGTTAAGTGGAAGGAACCTTGTGATCACTGCCTGCCCTGTGCTTTCAGCCACTCTTGTCAGACTGCCACTTGGTTCGGGACAATATCGGGAATTCAGTGCCTGTCCTCAAGTTGTACAGTGGGGCTAATACCCTGTCAGGAGACTTAATGTCCACAAAGAGGTCATAGTTATTCTCAATGCTATTGTGTCTATTTGGGAAGATGGGAAGGAATGATTCTGTTCTGTGAGCATCTCTATCTGCAGTAATGATTTTTGCACTTTTAGAGAAGAACCAGAACAATATAGCTTGACTTACTGTGGACTAGCATCATAAGGCATGCCCAGAAAATAGGCCATGTCTTACAAAAACTGTTCTACCCTCAAAAGCACAAAGGTCTTACTTTTCACATAGTAAAAGTTACTTCACCAAGGGATATCAAGTTCGATTGATTAATTTTCAAATAGTAAGATGAATTAACTAATTGCAATGTATTGGAGGAAACATCATCATTGGATTCAGAACAGTATGGGAATATTTAATAAATATAAATGTACTAGATTTCAATGACTTATAATATTTAGTAACAATCCAAGCTCTTTGCATGCTGATTTTTAAGTCAAATTATGCTACATCATCTAGAGGTGCTAATGGAATTTGTATAAAATATTTTTAACATTATTCTTACATAAGTGATACTCCACTAGCTAATAAAATAATTATTGTTTTTAAAGTGACTATGGGAATTTCATACATATCCGTTTCTCTTATAATGCTGAATATAGATATTTGTATTTAAAACTGAAGAATTCAAATGTTAGTTTTTATTTTATTTTTTGTATTTACTATATGTGAACTAGGACCAAATAGCTTCCTCTCCTGTTTCAGCAATTGTTAAATTGCAGGAAATACATAAGTCAAATGGTTCTGAGTGTCAGACCCAGGCAGCAAGCGACTCTGAGACGGGGAAAGCAAACGAGGAGGCTGCACACTCACGTGGGCCTTCTGCCTGCGAGCCCGGCCCCAGTTCAGTGAGGCTCAGTGTGCAGCAGTCTGGCAGAGCTGAAGAGTACTGGAGCTTCAGGCAACTGAATTGACTGAAATAAGTAGCCTCAGTTACTGGAGAGACGGAGGCTAAGAAGGAGGTCTCAGTTATCTGCAGAGGCTTCCTGGCATTGCCATAGCTGAGGGATCACTTGGACATCTGGAGGCTCTGTGAAGGCTGGTAGAAAGCTGCTCTTGAAGCACTGAGAAATCAAACAGATGCTGCAGACTTTGGCCTACTGCAACACTGGTGTGGTAGCCTGTCCTGCTGCTAGAGATGTTTCTGGACTCCTGCCATGGTCTTGTGAGACTATAGGCACATCAAATCTTGGGGAGGGGGCAAATCGATCCCGTTGAATAAAAGCTATAACCTAGGATTATGGAAAAAAACTAAAACAAACTTATTGTCCAAAAGAATAAATGCAAGCCGAGAGTATGAAAATAATGTTTCAGTAGCTTTGTTGCTGTGTAGACAAGCAAATGTAAATACCATTAAAGATGCTGTGGTCCCACTGCAAGATGTCACTCAGCACTTGCTGCTTAGGAAAGAAAGAAAGCCTAGACATGAAAAGAGCAGAAATTGGAATCCGTCATGAAAGCTAACCAGCATACCAAAAGGCAAGGAACATCTGGCAAATAAATAGGAAAAAATCAATTAATAATGATGGGAAACAATGACTAAGACTAATATTGACACAGGACAATGAAAATCGTAGTGGTAATTTCACTGCCTATCTGTAAGAAGGTATAGGAAAACAAGACATGATGAGGAAAGCAATGAAAAATATAAAAATATTAAAGCTATCAAATCAAAGTTATAGAAGATTTTAAAATGTCAAATGAAATAAAAACTACACCAGATTTGAATAAGAGCAGATTGTCCACCCCACAATTACGATCAGTGCAAATGCAAACAAACAAAATAATGTCAAATTGAACATAGTATTATATTCCATTTGGGATAGTATCACAAAATATAACATTTGTACAAGAGCCCAGAATTTAGGGAGAACAGGAAAAGTAGTGAATAATATTATTTTTAGGTTTTGATAACTGTAACATACTCAAAAATTCAAAATATTGAACTTAGAGCAGAAAAAATAGGAAGGTAACTGCACCAGAATCTATCATAATTTCCTGAAAACTTGTGGTTAATAAAAATTGTCAAGCAGAAATAAGAACTCTGATGAATAAACTGAAGAGAGCAGGTTTTACATCAGAACCTTCCCTGGGCTTTTTCCTTTCGTTCCCCTTGGTACTGACGACTAAACCCAGGAACACGAAGCTAGAACCCTGATGGCCTTTTGATTTCATTGTTACCTCTTTCAGGCAGCAAGTCTTCCCAGGCCGGCTGCGAATGCACTCACCTCCACGTCGGACTCCCTCCCTAAAATGACAAAGAAAAACTCTGAACTTACACTTCTAAACAGCCAAAACATCTTTCCAAAATTAATGTCTTAGCAGGGGAGGTGGCTCAGTAGAATAAGTGGTTCCCTGGCAAGTGCAACGGCAGAATGGTTCAATCTCTGATTGTGCCAAAAACAAAAACAAAACCACCAGATTTAATGTCCTATTAATCTCACTCCTTTCCAGTGAGATTGGTGAGCACCATTTTTTAAGTGAACTTTTTTTATTGGGGGGGTGGACTGTTCCGGCCCCTGATCCAGGCAACCCCGGTTCGGTGAGTGTGTGGGAGAACCTTTGGTTTCTCTCCGTGCGAGCCGGGCCATCTGGAGCCTCCACCCCCAAGATCTCTGAGCAATCAGTAGGCCTGAGATACCCCAGACTGGCCTGCCCTGCAACTCTCCAGAACCCCTGTCTGCAAGCCAACTGAGCTACTGAGAATTTTGTGACTCTTCTGGCCCTAGATCCAGGCCAGCACGGCCCAGTGAGTGTGTGGGAAAGATTCGGGGCCTCATGGTGCTCCCTGGGTCAGGGGCACAACAGAGGAGAACCACATGCTCACAGCTGTGCAAGAAGGGCTGCAGCAAAAAGGAGATGAACATAATAGCTAGATCCAGGAAGGCATAACTGGATAATCTCAAACTTAATAGATCGGCACCCAAATCTCATTATGTGCTAATGTTGGAATGCACCAAAGCTCTATACCAAAGGTCAGAGGTCAGTGCTATACAAAATGACAAAGACAAGGAGAAAAATGAAGTTTCAGACCTCCAGCCCACCAATGATAAGTGCAGAGGTCACAAGCACTGCTGAAATGAATATATTAACAGAGTCCAATGCAAACAAACAACAGCAGAAAGGTATACAGGAACTCAGACCAGAATTAACACCTGAAATAGAAAAAGAAATTTTGAATACATAGCATCTAAAGTAATGAACAAATCCAGAAACATATGAGGGAAACCCAGTGCCCACCCAGAACAAGTGCAGAGAACACTATTTTAGCTGAAACATATGAATTAACAGCATCTTAAGCAAAGAAACAATATCATAAAGGTAAAGAGGGACTCAAAGCAGAAATAATTTCTGAAATAAAAAGAAGAAATCTCTGAAATCATAGCATCTGAAATAGAGAATCAATTCAAGAAATATATAGAGGAAACCCAATTTGGAAAAATCTCTGCAGTAAAGGAATTAACAGCTACCTCTAAAGAAGACATGGATTTAAAAAAATAGAGATTAGAAATATAACGGATTCCTTGAATGAGCAATATAGGAAAGAAATAGATCTCATGAAACAGAGTCAAAAAGATATAGAAGAACTTAAAATTTCAAACACAAGTCTACAAAACCATTTGAGTGAAAGCGAAGACAGTTTCAGATCTTGAAGATGCTGGTGCAGCTAGTGAAAAGGTGAGAAAGGATCTTTTAAAAACAATGAGAATGCAGGAAAAATAATCCATCACCTGCAATATAATGCCAAGATGAACAATGTGAGACTAATTGGCATCAATGAGAATGAAGGAGTCAATACAAATGATATAAAAAGAATATGGGCAGAAATAATAGCAGAAAACTTCCCAAATATGAGGAAACAATCTAACATTCAGGTAACCGAACCATACAGAATACCAAATAACTTCAACCCAACTAAAACACACCAAGACATATAATAATCAAGATCGCAGAAATCCAACACAAAAATAATGTACTGAAAGCTTCTAGAGAGAAGAAGCAGATCACATTCAAAGGAAAACCCATCAGAATTATAGCCGACTTCTCTACACAAACCATGAAGGCAAGAAGAGCATGGAGCAGAGTTCTCCAAGTCCTCTATGAAAACAAATTCCAGCCCAGACTACTATACCTGCAAAACTCTCGTTCAGGTTTGATGGAGAAGTGAAATACTTCCACGACAAAGAATATCTAAAGAATTTCATGATGAGAAAGCCATCCTTACACAGATGTTCTAGAAAGGGACCACAATAACCAGAACTCCATGAATGAAAACAGAAGGAACCCCCTAAATAGGGCAAACAATTAAACACAGGATAAAAAAGAGTAAACAACAGCAGGTAAATAACATGACAATAGCCATGTCCCTAAGACCTCTGGGTGAGCGATCAGCCTGAGACACCCCAAACTGGCCTGCCCGGCAACTCCCTGTAGCCCCTTCCCCCAAGCCCATGCAGTGATTGAGAATTTTTACTCATAAGTGAAATAAACCAGACACACATGTGCAAGTATTGTATAGTCTTCCTAGTATAAGAAATCAAAAAAAGAAACACAAATAGAAATATATAACAACAACTAAAAAGAATTTAGTCAGATAGCTAGTGTAAACTGAACTGCCTAGGTTTCAGGGTAATAATCAGCCTCTCTTCTGGATGGTTCATAGATCAAAAATAGGAGAAATGGAAGGGCTGCAAGGTCAGCCAACATTTTGGCCCTAGCCTTTCAAGATCAGTGAACACTCAGGACATAGGAGAACCTGTACTGTAACATCATGGAACTCAGTTGTGCCCCAATTTTTCTTATCAAGTAGATAATGGAGCCACAGAGGAATGTGATTGATCATCTATAGTATCCTTAAGGAGAGTCACATGGAGAGAAGATTTTCTCTCAGGATTTCACAGTGATCAAACTGGTCAAGCAATGGCCATGACTCATCTACATGGCTGGCACTGACAAAGGATCTACAGAGTGAGGTACGGGGTTACAGGATAAATCCTGAGGGGACTTGACTGACCTCATGAGATACAAAAGCTTCATTTTTTGTTATATAGGTCTTGCTTTATCTCGGTCTTAACCATCCAGCAGAAAAGTATAAAAATGAAGTATATAAAATAAGGCCATAATGATAAGCTGAGTTGTAAATGGCTCTAGTCAACAACTTCATCAAATCACCCACTATTATTGTGGACTGATGGACTGTATTTGATTGTTTTGCTGAGTTCAGGCATCTATAATAATTGAATGGCAATGGAATGCCCATCTTTGACAGGACTAACCAAAAAAAAAGGGGGGGATACAAAGGAAGAACTATTCTGTATTTATATAAACAGTAGTTAAGATAAATATGTAGTACTTCTGTATAATTCTATAAGAAGCAAGATTTGCACTAATATTGCTTGAACAGGCTATCCTGTCAGCTTCTTGTACTATGGATAACCAGTAGGAAATAATGAGGAAGAATGTATTAATTATTGAAACTGTACTATAATTCATCTTTAAAAATATAAGATAAGTATACAGCTACATTCTCTTAATCCATTCATTAGAGATACCTGCTCTAATGGTGTTTGTAAGTAGAATATCATGTATGCACCTTGTACAACAAAAACTCCTAGGAAAACAGTATGCAATGTATTAATTATTGAATCTGTCCTGATAATTTGATTTGAAACTGTCTCATTGCTATTTGTTCTCTAATTAAATTAAATTAAATTAAAAAAATAAAAATCTACTCTGTAAATAAAAGCAAACATGACAATCATAAGTCAACACATTTCAATTATAACCATCAATTTAAATGGACTCAATTCACCAATTAAGAGAAATAGACTGGCACAGTGGATTAAGTAAACTTTTAAAAACTGCAGAAACAGTTCTCATAACCAACAATAGATAACAACACGTCTATTCAAGACATCTACAAGTTTCACTGAGGAAAGTAGAAGTCTGACATAATTCCCCAGTGTCACTCTTCTTCCAAGTTCAGCAAAGCAGAATCTGCAGTCCAGTCATGAATGTCCAAGGCTCGCCTCTCTTCCCAGGCTAGTGGGCTCTCTCTCCACAAAGAACTTCAGATCTTCTCTTATACCGCGCTACTTGCCCCTAAGGCTTACTGCTGGAAGGTGCCGTCTTGAGATAGGAGCGCCTTTCTTCATCGACCCACACATGGAACACAGCTTAAAAGTTCTCATGTTATATTTTGCAATCAAAAAGTCCCCATAGCTCTTCATCTGCCTAATGGGGTGGTGGATGCACAGAAAAAAGGGAAGGTGAGAAGCCCACGGGATGCGGTCTCCTCTCCACAAAGGCTCGGCTCCTACAGCAGGGCCAAATTTAGAGATGCTTGACACTGTCTCATGGCCAACTGAGGATGACCAGACAGCATCGCCAAATGAAATTACATCATCATAAAAAACATCTCAATAGCACAATTTTCTTATTTTAACTGATTAAAAAACCAATATAAGTTCAAAATAGAGTTATGAACAAAGAACACTTCAAGGATTAAAATGTGATACTTAATTTTATTTATCATTGTTTCAAAAGAACCAAAAGAGTTTTAGATATGTAAAGACCTAAGTATAATTCTTCAAAATCTATAGAGTTAAAACAAACAAAACTGAAAGAAAAAATATAAAAACTGTAACAGTTATGAATTTCAAAATTTCTGTTCTTTTCTTGGAAATGAACAAAAGTCATTCAATGACTTTTCAATGAAGAAAAGTCTGTCAATGGAAAGTACCTCCATAAATTGAGCAACACTCAGTCACATCAAGGACAGTGACCATTATCTCCTAACAAAGAAAACTGAAATCTAAATTCATTTCAATTCTGTAATGAAAATTCACTAACATAAATCATGCTCTGTGCAACAAAGTAAGGAAATAAAAAATACTAATATTATGCAAAGCTTATAATCTGAGTACAATAGAAGCACACTACAATTTGGTACCAAAAGCAAAATTAGAATATTCTCAAATATTTACAAATTATGTAATGCACTCTAAATAAAATAGAAAAATTGACTGGCCTGCCATGGCAGTTCTGTCCCTGGGGCATGCTGAGATAGCACTTGAGACTGGGTGTGATGGTGCACACCTGTAATCTCAGCTCTTGAGAGGCTGTGAATAGGCAGATCACTATGAGTCTCATTTAGTATTAAGACCCTCAACACCCTGTAGACCCTTCCCTAAAATACAATAAATAAATACATAATAAAAAATTGGAAATAGTTTTGACTTGATTTTAAAAGCAAAAAAAAAATAGCATCTCAAATTAAAAGTGCACCTGAAAATAGTTCTTGAAATACTGTGATATTACAATGGTCATACTTTTTAAAAAAATATAGCAATGAGTTACGTTAAGAACCTGAAAAAGATAATCAAGGTGAATCCACTTTGAAAAGCAGAAGAAAAATAATTAGAACTACATGAATAGAAATTAATGTACTAGAAAACAGATAACAAAGTTAAATTCTTATGGGATTTTTAAAGAGTGATAACACTGCTAATATTCTAATCTTTTTATTTTGATGTTATTCGAACTTTTACATTTTACTATCATAATTCTGTGAAAATTAGATTATGTTCTAGGGTATATATAATTCACTACTAGATTAATTTAAAAAGTGTAAGCTCTTTTTTCACAGTGTTTTAAATCAGAATATAAAAACAGACATACCAAAAAAAAAAAAAAAAAAAAAAAAGAAGAAGAAGAAGAAGAAAAAGAAAAAAGAGCACCTAACAGACTAGACAGATGGAAGTAAATATATAATTAAGGCAACTATTTACAAGTTGCATAATAAGATTTCAAGCAAGGAGAACTCCTGGAAGACATAGGGCTTTAGCAATGATAAGGATGAGTAGGTGGCAGGTTCTACGGTTTTCCCCTTTTGAAGTAGTCTCATGGCAGCCTGCAACTTCCTGGATACAACTTTGATGGCTGAACACTGGGTGCTGTCTGTACTGATCCTGTAATGGCCTTGCTTAGAGTTAAACGTTTCACTCAGCAGCGAGGACCAGAATACTGAGCAGGCGTACAAAGGGGTGATGAAAGAGTCTGAATGTCCGGCCCAGCCAGAGAGCCCCGCATCAGGATAGTGGGAACCTGGTTTCAATGGCTTTGCAGTAGCCTCTCTTCCATCCATCTCAGCTGGGTTCACTTCCTCACAGGTCTAATTCTGAAAAGTCTACCTTGTCTGAGGATTGAGTAGCAGATGAAGGCGAGTGTGACTGCAGTACGCAGAAAGGTCAGAAGCAACAGAGAAAGGAATCCTTGGACTATGGAATGCAAGTAATAAACAATTAGGGGTCGGGGAGATGCATCAGTGGAATAAGCACTTCCCTGGCAAGTGCAAGGGCTTGAGTTCCATCCCCGGTTCTAAAAAAAAAAAAAATCCTATGTCATAAACAATTAATGCTACATATTTCTTGGAAATGCACATTATATAACTAAATAGTGTAAAAATAGCTTGCAAAATTAATTTACTTAAAAAGAGGCAGAACCAAACCATTGGGCAATTGGATACCTGGCTGGCATGACTGCCAAGTAACTTCTGTCAGTGTTGGCACTGAAACGAGGGCAAATTTAAGTGCCAGTGAGGTAAATGGTGCCAAGCTGATGCTGAAAATTGCTTAAACTTAAATACTAATGCTAATTTGTTTTTATATCACAATAAAGAGAAGAGAGGGCTAACGTTAAACTTTTATACGATAAACATTATTGCTAACCGCACCTAGTTATTTGTACACTCTTCATCTATACTTCCTCATTTGGCCTCGCTCACGTATAGGCATGAATCCAAGCACGAGTGTCTAGAGTAGGAATCCGGAAGCCAATTTAGAATCTTACTCAGATAATCCTTACATGTGTTCGCTATATCATGCAGGAACTGGCTGTTACCCCTTTACAAATGCTTCATTTCATCTTTTTTCTTTCTTTAAATTTATTGTTAATTCTGTAACAACTCTAGTGATGAATGTTGGCCAGATTATCACAACAGAGTTTTATTTCTTTTCTTTTTTTTTTTTTTTCTTTTTGGTATGGGTTGCCTTCAAGATCAAACTAAGGGTTATACAGAGAATGAATATAAAAAATGCAGGTTTAGTCATATTTTTCTTTTACAAGATGCTTCTATTAGTCCATAAGTCTAGTCTCAGTTTCCTTATCCAAAAATATATGGCCTTAGTAATCTTTCTATGAATTATTGTTTCAGATATTTATTTTCAATCAAATTTGGTTTCAACTACATTGTATCCCTTTCTATGAGATTTTCCACTTTTGACATAACTTATAAGCTTTTTGAGAAGAAAGTTATTGGCTATACAGCACTGCTTACCAAAAAAGTATTATTTCAGAATATTGCTCATAATGAAAATACAATTTTGGAAGACATTTCCAGAATATGTGCTTTATAAATCTTAATGTTCAATAATACAGAAACAGAATCACCACTAAGGTTACTTATTGCGGGCTATGTAGGAAATATATGGGTCATTTTGCACTGTATTAGACTGTTTTGATTTCAGGAGGCTGTAATCCACTGGGAAATCTCTAAGAGTGATAAATGTTAAACCACAGCATCTACTTGCAGCAATAACTTATGTGTCAGCTTTAGATGACATCTTAAAAGTATATGAGACTAATGTACAGATGGATATGACCAGATATTTTATATAATAAATTATCATTATTAATTATTTTTTTAAATACAAAACTTTAAGGCACATATACATCGGTAAACAAGAGAAAGAGACTATCTCTTTTGACTGATGGTAAGGAAGCCAGCACCACTCATTCTAGCACCTTCTCCTCCTCTTTCTGCTTCTTCCCACCATTGGGAAGAGGTCAGCAGTGAAATGAGGGGAGGAGGATTTGATGGCGTCTTCCAACCAGGTTGGTGGCATATATCTGTAGTCCAGAGACTGATGCAGGAAGATCACCATGAGTTCAAGGTCAACCTGGTCTACACAGGGAGCTCAAGGGCAGCTTGAAATATTGTGAGACACTGTCTCAAAAAATCCAAAAGGGAAATAAAAATGTATAAATTAATTCTTCCATGAATTGAGGAAACAGAGCTCTATATCTTCTCCTATGAGCAGAGGAAGGAATACATAGGATAGGAAATATAACCTCTACTTCGTTTGAACTTCACAATAATTCTTGACTCCCATGAAAATGCTGAGTTCCTATTATATAGAGGAAGACATTATGTTATCATCCATGTCCCCGTTGTTGACCATCTCCTTGAAGTGTTGGACATGGAATTCTAGGCCTAGAACATGCTAGGTGCACTTTGAACTTACAAGTATACACATTTAAAATTTTTAATGATTATAAAAAGAATTATGATTCCCTATGCACAAAAGTTAGTGGTAGAACAAAATAGATAAGCTACTACTATCAATCGCATATTCCAATGGATTGATACCATGTCTGCTATACCCTGACAAAATTGACTCCATTTTGTTGCCCTTCTAACCTCGCTGTGTTCCTGTTCTGTATGCATCTACCCCTTCCCCACTCCCTCACCCCTGTGACCTGAGCCTTATCTTGATGGGCATCTGCACCCCTTCCCTATTTTTGAGTGTCTTGACAAACTCTGCGTGCTTGTGACCCCACACCCCACCCAATGCTGAACTAATGACCCTGCCACTTTACAGGAATCAACCTAAACTAATGACCCTGCCTCTTTACAGGAATCTCCCCACCCCTCCCCTGCTTTTGCGGTTTTTAAGCTTAAATAGTGATCTCTGTAAATGCTTGGCGCGCCTCTCTGTGCTGGACAGGAGAGTTTGCCGCTGGGTACCAGCTTAAATAAAGCGCTTCTTTTCTTTTTGCACTTGCCTCGTTGTCATTTGATTTTTGAGTTACAACATTTGGGGGCTCGTCCAGGATCCCTAAAAAGCCACATCTTCCTTTCAAGCACGGTAAGTAACCTACAATCTAAAATTGGAAATTGGTTGCCGGTTTAGGATTTTGGGCAGACGGGCCTAGTGCCCCTTCTGCCGCGGAGCTTCGTTACTTTGTGTTTGGGAGGTGTCAGGTTTCATGATTTGATTTGTTTGGTTTCGCTCTTTGTATCTTAGGTTTGGTCTGAGAATTGTATAATTCTTGTTTCCTAGGAGGATATTGAGGGGACTGTCTGTTCACGATTTGGTTTCCGCCTCCCACTTTGGTTTTCCAATATAATGCTAGTTTCATTTTGGTTTGACTATTGGAAGTTTGGTATCAATTTGACATGTTAATTCGACCTTTTGGATTTTCACAGATTACAAAGATCTCCGAAAACTGCGTCATAAGTGTGTCTCTCTGTCTATTATTGTCTTTGTCTCAGTTCTTTTCAGTCTTTTTGTGTTTTGTGTCCTACATTTTACTTCTCCCACTGTGGGCCAATCTGTGTCCCTCTTAACTCCCTTGTCTCTCATTTTAGATCATTTCCCTTCCTTCAAGGATCGTGCAAAAGGCTATGGGGCTCCAGTGTATCCTGGAAAACTCCGGACACTTTGTGAATTAGAGTGGCCACAGATCTCGGACGGTCTCTGGCTCTCCAAGGACACTTTTGATCTCTCCCCTACACAGGCAGTGCACTGTGCTGTCCTAGGCAACCCTGAACACCCAGACCAGGTCATTTATATTCAGGTGTGGATCGACCTCATCTATGATCCGCCTTCCTGGATGAAGAAATTCCTTCAGCAGGCTTCAGTCTTGGCCCCCCTTAAGGTTCCTTTGCCCCAAAAACCCCAGGTCCTAGAATCTCCCCAGGATGGCTTGCCCTCTCCCTCCTGCCCAAGCCCACCCACCACCCTCGCTACCCTCATCTCCTCCTAATCCCACATCCCCTCGAGACTCGCCACCCCCTACCCACCCCATACTTGAAGCCGCCATTGCCCATTCCCTGACTGCTCTTTGAACCCACTTCCCTTGTACCTCATCTATGATCCGCCTTCCTGGATGAAGAAATTCCTTCAGCAGGCTTCAGTCTTGGCCCCCCTTAAGGTTCCTTTGCCCCAAAAACCCCAGGTCCTAGAGAGACCCGAGAGACCTTCTTGGGGCCCGATCAAGGCCCTATGATGGTCTATGTGTCCTTCACTACCTCTGATCCATATAATTGGAAAAATCAAAACCCTCCCTTCTTGGCTGATCCCTAGGATCTTATTAATCTTTTAGAGACATCTTTTATACCCATCATCCCACCTGGGATGGCAGGAGAGGGCAGCTACTCCGTACCCTCTTCACATCTGAGGAATGGGACCGCATCCGGGGAGCGACCTGAAAAGCTGTCCCCGGGCCAGATGGAAACCCCTCCACTCATCCCGACGACTAGATGCCATTTTTCCCTTGTGCCGGCCCAATGGGGACCCAAACACCAAAAGAGGTAGGGAGGCTCTCGACAGGTATTGCCAGTTGTTTCTGGGAGCCCTTATAGCTGCATCCTGGAAACCTACAAATCTCTCCAAGGTCTCTGAGATAAGACAATTGGCTACTGAGCCCCCTGCTGCCTTCTTGGAAAGGCTCTTTGGTGCGTACTGGATCTATACTCCTATTGACCCCAAGGCTCCAGAGAATACAAGAGCGATCAACATAGCTTTTGTCACCTAGTCGGCCCTGACATAAAATGAAAATTACAAAAATTTGATGGGTTTGAGGGAGCCCCCCTCAATCAACTAGTGGAAATAGTCCAAAAGTTTTTTGACCAAAGGGATAACCCAGAAGAGACAAATTCCAAAAAGCTGACTAAGATGCTGGAGTGCCTGGTTTCCACTCAACATTCTCAACATCCCCCTGCCAAAAGCAGAAACATTGCTAGCCTCTCCACCTTATCCAAGCCTCCCAGTGTTTGTCCAGGCGGGCTCAAATAAGGGCCCCAAAGCAGAACGTCCTCCTCTTGACAAGGATCAATGTGCCTATTGTAAAGAAAAGGGACATTAGAGTAAAGATTGCCCCAAACTAAAGACAAAACTGGAAAGGAATGCTAAACTGTTACTAAATAACCCCTAGGGGGCTCAGGGCTCTAGAGGCCCCTGAGAGCCCCAGCTAACCTTACATGTGGGGGGTCAACCCGCTGATGCGTTGGTGGACTCTGGAGAGACCCATTCTGTCTTGACTCAGCAAATTGGAACACCCACTGGCATTTCTGTGAAGGTTATTGGAGCCACCGGACAAACCAAAGAGGTAAAACAGTTAAGGGCATCTCTTGGGCAGGCAGGACAGCCTCAAATCAGTCATACCTTCTTGTGAGGCCCCAGTTGCCCCAACTCTCTACTGGGCCGTGACCTACTTCATAAATTAAGGGCACATTTCAGTTTTGAATCAGAAACACCATCAGTAACCCTTGGGGAGACCAGCATCAAGGTGTTCACTCAGTTCCCCATATGGGAGGCCCATGTCCTCTATGACGAGGTACTTGAACCTGAGAAAAAAAGATTTGACTTAACTGAAGGAGATGAGCTACTACATAGGTGGGTTCAGCAAATCCTTGATGTCTGGGCCAAACATAATGCCCTGGGACTGGCTAAGACCCAAGTGCCTTTGGTAATTGAGCTGACTCCAGGGACCGCCCCCATAAAGCTTAAATAGTATCCCATCATTTTGGCAGCGTGTAAGGGAATTGCTGCACACATTTCACACTTCAAACAAGGGATTCTGAAGCCATGTGTCTCCCCTTGGAACACCCCCTTGCTCCCAGTACAGAGCCAGGAACCCAAGACTACCAGCCAGTTCAAGACCTAAGGGAAGTAAACAAAAGAGTGGTTATGCTACATCCCACTGTGCCTAACTGCTATATTCTTTTAAGCCTGCTGCCACCTCTCCATGTTTGGTATACCATTTTAGAAATAAAGGATGCCTTCTTCACCTTGCTGATTGCTCCAGTAAGCCAACCTTTGCCTTTGAATGGACAGAGCCCTAGACCAAGGTCTCTGAACAATTGACTTGGACTAGAGTCCCACAGGGGTTCAAAAATGCCCCGACTCTGTTTGATGAGGTGCTATCTCGAGACCTCCTCACTTTTCAGGAGGATCACCCTGGGGTAACCTTACTTCAATATGTTTGACCACTGAACTGTACCAGCATTGTGTAACTTCCACCCAAGCCCTTCTAGAGGTCCTCTTGAGCCTCAGGTACCGGGTCTCAGCCAAAAAGGCAATTGTGCCACAAACAAGTAACATACTTGGGTTACCAACTCCATGAGGGCAAGTGTACCCTCTTGAGTACAGGCCATCTTAAAGATACCCACCCCTGTTAACAAGCGACAGGTTCATGAGTTTCTTGGAGCTCTTGGGTATTGTTGCCTATGGATCATCTACTTTGCTGAGGTCACCCAACCCTTATATGAAGCTCTCTCTGGAGCCACCCAGAACCCCCTTGAATGGGGCCCAAGACAAGAGACGGCTTTCTGTAACTTAGCCCTGGTCAAGACTCCAGCTTTGGCCTTATCAGACCTTCAGAAGTCTTTCACTTTGTTTGTCGATGAAAAAAGGGGCATTGGGCCCTTGGGATAGGCCAGTTGCCTATCTGTCAAAACGATTGGACAATGTAGTGGCCAAATGGCCAGCTTGCCTCCAGATGATTGCAGCTGTAGCCTTATCGGTGCAAGAAGGTAAAAAGTTTGGACAGCTCATTAAGGCATTTTCATCCCATGCATTAGAAACTTTAATTAAAACCCCTCCTGAGAAATGGATGACAAATGCTCAGATTCTCCACTATGGAGCCCTTCTGCTGGATCCTGCTTCAGTTTAATTCAAGGAAGCCACCACCCTCAACTCCACTACTCTTTTGCTGGATGATGACCCCACCCTGCCTATTCACAATTGTATGGCCACTATAGAAGGGGTTACCAGCCTCAGATAAGACCTTACAGACATCCCTCTAAAAGAGGCTGAGTTAACCCTCTTCACTGATGGAAGCAGTTTCATCCATGAAGATAAGAGGGTGGTGGGGGCTGCAGTGATCACCTGGGACCAACAACTCTGGTCCCAATCATTGGAACCTGGCACATTGGCCCAGAAGGTGGAGCTCATCGCCCTGACACAAGCACTCCGTCTCAGCCAAGGTAAAAGGGTCAACATTTATTCTGATAGCAGATACGCCTTTGCCACTGTTCATGTACATGGAATGATCTTCCAGGAAAGGGGTCTGCTAATTTCAAATGGACAAAAGATCAAAAATGCACCACAGATTCTGGACTTGTTGGCTGCCATATGGCTCCCTCTTAAGGTGTCAATTATGCATTGCAAGGCTCACACTATAGGCACTGATCCTATCTCAAAGAGGAATTGATTAGCTGACCAGGTGGCCAGCAAGATAGCCACAAAATCAGTGGGGCCTATTGAAAGCTCTCAGGCCCTGTATTTGATGCCATCAGTTGTTTCTGAGCCCATATATACCAAAGGGGACCTTTATCTGGCCTCCCAGCTAAACGCCAGGGTGCGAGATTCTGACAAATGGTACCAATTGCCCTGCAAGCTCATTTTGGTGCCTGTAGCCCTTGGAAGAGAGTTGATTCAACAAGCCCATTGAGCTACTCACTTAGGGGGCTCAAATCTGGCTAGTCTGTTTTGGAATCAATTTTTCATCCCTAAACTAACCAAATTAACACATTTGTCAAGCCTAAAATGTGAACAATGCATCAAGGTAAATTCCAAGTATTCAAAAATTCCAGAGACTATCTGCTACCATGGAACAATGCCAGGTAAACAATGGGAAATAAATTTTACTGAAATCAAAAAGACTGGACCAGGAGGATCCAAATATCTCCTTGTCATGGTAGATACCTTCACAGGATGGACTGAAGCCTTCTCTACAAAATCCGAGTCTTCCCTTATGGTGGTTAAAAAGCTCTTACAGGACATCATTCCCAGATTTGACCTCCCCCTATCTATGGGGTCTGACAGTGGTCCAGCTTTCATAGCCCAAATTACCCAAGGGTTAGCTCAGGCACTTCAGATTGATTGGAAACTACATTGTGCCTATAGGCTCCAGAGCTCAGGACAGGAGGAGCAAATCAACCAGCCTCTTAAGTCAGGTTTGACTAAGATGTTTTTAGAAACCGTTGAGAACTGGGTGAGTCTCCTACCTTTTGCCCTTCTAAGGGCCAGGAATACCCCCTATGTCTCTGGAATTTCCCCTTTTGAGGCAATGTTTGGAAGACCTCCTCCCCTTTTGCCTCACCTATCTGAAGAAAAGATAGCTGAAATAGCTAACCAAGATCTTATTAAGTCCCTCCATGCTCTCCAGCCAGTGCTTGCCTCCATCCAATGGGTTTTTAGACAACAGAACCCTGTTCCTGACCCTCCGGCCCCCGGACTCCAGCAACCAGTCATGGAACCAGGAAGCCAAGTGCTACTCAAACGTCTGGATCCAAAAGGACTGGAGCCTCGGTGGGAAGGACCATACACCATGATTTTCAGCACCCCCACCACGATCAAAGTCGCTGGAAAGTCCCCCTGGGTTCATCACACCAAGTTCAAGGAACTGCCACCCCCAGACGAGTCTTCTGATCATTCAGCTACAGATAAGTGGGCAATCGTTAAGGGAAACAATCCCTTAAAGATTAAATTTTTAAAAATGTACATAATCTTTATGCTAGTATTACTTTCTGATGGCTTGTTATGCCCCAATGAAGCTATACTCCAGCCCAATACCCCGATTATGGAATTTGGCAAATCATTGATTATGAAACTGGTAAGGTGTTAGCTAAAAATGAAACTCTACATGCAACCTTAACTGTAGACCTATGTATCCTTTTAAATAGCTGTCCCGTTCCCCTCCAAGACTCTATCCTTGGACTGGACGAAGTCCCCATCCCACACTCAGGGACATCCATTCCTGAATGTAAAAATCTGCAGAGCCAAAAATGTTGCTTATATACCAGCCACTCAGGAGTTTTTAGACAAAGTATTTCTGACTTAAAATAGAGGCTAATAGACAGAGAAAAACTTGGACAATCACAACAGAACTGTTTTCAATGATGGTTTAATTTCTCCCCATGGTTCACCACTCTAATGTCGGCCTTGGCTAGCCCTTTGGTCATTCTATTGGTTTTGATCACCATTGGACCTTGTATAATTAATAGGATAACACAATATGTGAGTGCTCGCTAACAATCTATTAAAATAATGATGATGCAAAACCAAGGCTGGGTACTTATTCCCAGAACTGAACAAACTGGTGAGTCAATGATTTGATTCACCCCTTAAAATCAGTGGAGAATGTTATACCTTGACAAAATTAACTCCATTTTGTTGCCCTTCTAACCTCATTGTGTTCCTGTTTTGTATGTGCCTACCCTTCCCAACTCCCTCACCCCTCTTAACCGAGCCTTATCTTGATGGGCATCTGCACCCCTTCCCTATTTTTGAGTATCTTGACAAACTCTTGTGTACTTGCAACCCCACACCCCACCCTATGCTGAACTAATGACCCTGCCACTTTACAGGAATCAACCTAAACTAATGACCCTGCCTCTTTACAGGAATCTCCCCACCCCTCCCCTGCTTTTGTGGTTTTTAAGCTTAAATAGTGATCTCTGTAAATGCTTGGTGTGCCTTTCTGTGCTGGACACGAGAGTTTGCTGCTGGGTGCCAGCTTAAATAAAGCGCTTCTTTTCTTTTTGGACTTGCCTTGCTGTCATTTGATTTTTGGGTTACAACAATGTCTATGTCACAAAACTGAATACTTCAATAGCTCCAGAGAAATTCTGAAAAGTCATAGATAAAAGAATTTTTCACTTTAAGAGTGTAAATCACTACATCTTATTTTATATGAGAACAGTAAGGAAAATACATCTTCACTAATTAGGAGGACAGCAAAACTATAGTGTTTGAAGTAAGAACACAAGAAAAAGAATTTTTTCAAAGATAACTATTTTTAGACATTTTTACATTAATACTAATACATATTCATTTTTCTTTTCTATCTCCCAAGCCACACTGATATTGTAGTAAAGAATGTCTTCTCTGAGGAAGACATTTTCAGCCATTGCATGGTGGAGACATAGAGGGGCTGAGGGAAGCCCATGCATCTTGGACCTGAAGGTTCTTGTGAATAGTTACATAAATACTGAGGTTTCCTCCAATAATCCTGTGAGATTCTGTGCCCAGAACACTCAGAGCCACTGTACCTGGATGTGGATCCACAGAAACTGTTGTCTAAACAAGGAAAAGCTGAGCTAATTTCCTGCCATGTGGTAGTGGGAATGTCATAGCTGATAGAAGCTAATGACAATTTGAAAACTATAAGGCAGGGGACAAGTCAGACAGGCAGAACACAGATGGGACTGAAGATGTGTGAATGAATAAGTGAAAGTCAGGACAATCTGGGTTTCAAAGTGTTTTCTGTTCTCACTGTCCAGAAACAACAAAGAAAAAGTCACTGCCCCTTGCTATGTTGTCAAAAGACTGATGCCTTGCTCTCAGGATGGAGGGTGGATTATAGCATACCAGGTAGAGCAGCAGAGAGACATTCTTGATTTACATAAAGGAAACTAACTAGAAATCTACTTTGTTATCAGCAAGAACACATCCTTTCTGTGTAGATACAGTAGCTACATTCCTATAATTGTGAAACTTAGCTTTATCTCTACTCGTATTGAGTATTTACAGAATCAAATGCCTTGAGGTAAGTTTTATTTGAGTAGACAAAACAGAAGAAACTGGATAGCAGAGCTTGAAGCCACACATTGTGTAGTGAGCATGATGTATTTTCTATATTAAGCTGAGTTGTAAATGGCTATGGTCGACAACTTTGAATAACTCACTATTGTTGTGGAATGCTGGACTGTGTTGGATTGTGTTGAGTTCAAGCACCTAAGTTAGTTGAATGACAATGGAGTGCCCACCTTTGACAGGTGTAGACAAAGGAAGGGGTATAGAAAGAAAAAATCATGATGTGTGTGTATAGACAGTACAGTTGGGCTAGATAACGCTGTGCTTCTACATAATTCTATGAGAGGCAAGATTTGCACTGACAGTGGTTGGACCGGATATTATGTCGGCTTCTAGTACTACGGTCATCCACTAGGTAAATAATTATTGAATCTTTGATATAATTCAGGTATAAAAAATAAGATAAGTAAATAGCTACACTCTTAATTTACTGATAAGAAATATGTGCTATAATAATGTCTGTAAGTTTAATATCATGTATGCACCTTGTACGATACCAAAACATTATGAAAACAGTTTGCAATGCATTAATTTATCGAATCTGTCTTGTTAAGGTGTCTTAAAACCGTTTGATTCATATTTGTACTTCAATAAAATAAAAAATAATTAATTAATTAATTAAAATAAATAAATAAAAGTCTCAAACCTTGAAGTAGCTGTGTACATGCATTTTCTTAGTTTTAAAGAGAATAAAAAATTAGGAAAAAGAACCAAAAGTATTAGAAGTGATGCAGAATTTCACTAAACAAAATAATAGGAATTCAACGATGCTTATTATATTGCATAATTTTCTTTTCAAATTAGTTGTTTAGATCACCAGATATAATCATGTAAAATTTGTAAAAGAGCTTATAAGAAATTAAAAATGAGAAGATAAAAGTAACCATTGACAGCGCCTTTTAATAGACCAGCAGAAATCAGCAGTACATTTATTCAAGCTATGCTGCGTATATGTGTGTTGATGTTTCATCTTTATAGTAACCATAAAAAGACTAAAAAAGCAGAAGTGCATCTTAGAAGTACAAAGGATTAATAAGCAGAATATGTCTCATCTCATTATCAAAAATTTGTTTCTACATACATTTTTATCCTAAGAGCATGTATTATACTATTTGTAGAAAATATCATTCATTAATAGTATTATAGTAACTTGAGTAAAGTGCAAAGCAGAAAATTCCATTGCCAGCTAATGTGAGCATCAACAAAACAAAATTCATGTATTCAAAGAATTCACTCATTATTAGGCTGGGGAGATGGTTCAGTGGAATAAGCACTTCCCTTGCAAGTGCAAGGGCCTGAGTTTAATTCCTGGTTCCACCAAAAAAAAAAAAAAAAAAAGAATTCACTAATTACTGGGGAAAGAACATAGCAATGTGCTCACATCTGAGAGTCAATAATTTAGGGACAGACAACATTCATGTCCCTATATTGGCATGATACTAAGTCTTATTCTTGAGGTAGTTACATAGTTTTCTTACAGGCATAAAGCAATGTGACACCACTCAGTTCTTTAAAAATTGAAAATGAGGGAGCCTGTAAGTGTTTTGACTGTACTTAGGCCATAAATCAGTAGATATTTCACTATGAAATATTTACTAAGCAACATTATGTATACCATATCATTTTAAATGCAGGTATAAAAAATACAAATCAAGAATAATTTTCACACATGGGGTTGATAGTATAAATAAACCCAAAGAAGAAAAGAAAGCTACATTTTTTTAAAAAATGACTAGTAGTACTTTAGAAATCCAAGTCCTAGTAAGTGATCAGAAAATAGTGTTGTGTGTGGTAGAGGATGGTTAACTGGTGATCAACTTGTTAAACACACTTGAAGTAACCTAATGTAGTGTTGTGTGAGGGAGGCCTACCTAAGGATTGTTGCTAGTGGCATAAGAGGCAGAACTGAAGAAGAGCTGGAAGAGGCTATTAATGAAGCTGTTTGGAGAAGCTGTTGAAGCTGCTGCTGCGGGTTCTCCAGGGCTATTCTCTGGGGGAGCTGGTCACGCTGGATTTCCTGGTGAATTTGGTTGTTCTTATGGAAGGAGGAGCTCAGGACCTCACTGTCACTGAGGATGACAGTGATTCATTTTGGGGAGCTCTGGTCCTCTCCTTAAGAATTGCTCCTTGGCTCTGGAGAAGATGGTGCACTATTCAGCCTTCTGGACAAGGTTGTCATGTTAGTTTTCCTGATTGGAATACAACCTTCCTCATCATCAGAAGAGTTTGGGACCTTGCTCTTGCTGAGTGTGGCCATGTTACTTTTCAGGGGATTCCGGGATCTTACTTTGAGCATTGCTTCCTAGACCCAGTTCAGATCCCTCAGCCTGGTGGCACAGATCCTTCATCATGCTGAGCATAGACTATCTAGCTTCTACCACTAACCTTTGGACCTTAGCACAGATCTGTGAAACAGGCCTGTGTGAGACATTGTCACAGACTCTAGGCTTCCATTTGGACTCGTGGGAGGCATTGTTATGGGCTCTAGGTTTTCACCTGGACTCGTTCAGGATATTAGGATTCAGGTCCTCATCTGCATTCTTTGATCTTTAGTGTGTACATATATTTCCTGCACCCTTTGTATATGATTCTTTGGGTGATT
This sequence comes from Ctenomys sociabilis, assembly GCA_004027165.1. NCBI lineage: Eukaryota > Metazoa > Chordata > Mammalia > Rodentia > Ctenomyidae > Ctenomys > Ctenomys sociabilis. The sequence goes on from PVKA01031115.1 coordinate 24,069, forward strand.
CATTATAAAATCATTTTAGAAAAATCTGTCCTGTTTCCGTTGTTTTCCTTGCAAAAACCTTAAACAACAACAGTGTGTCTGTGTGCCTGGGTGTTGTGGAGTGGATGGTATACTCTTTAAAGTCATCATTTTTATTTGTATTATTCATTCTGGGATTTCATAGGTGTCTCATAGTTCTGGAGTCTACATTTCCAAGGTCAAATTTATAGCTAACTTGGTTTGAAAAAGTTGTCCTTGATTATAGATTGACTTTCTTCTTTTTTGGTGTTGGAGTTTTTGAGGGAAAGTGAAAGTGGTTCTTCTTGACACAGTGTCTCTAGGTTGGCCTTGAACTTAATATTCGTCCCAGTGTTTCTTTGAATCAGTGATCCTCTTGCCTCAGCTTCCTGCATGCAGGCCTGTACTAACATCTGTCTCTTCTTAAATTGATATGCATCATGTTGAATCAAGTCCCCACTCTATGGCTTCATATAAACTTAGTGACTTCTCTAAAAGTCTTATCTTTAAATACTGTCAAAATGAATTTTGTGGGTTTCTTTTCTTTTGGTACTTGTGAATGAACCTAAGGACACTCTGCCATAGAACCACCACTAGGCCATTTCTTTGATTTTTTTTTATTCTGAGACAGCTTTTCACTAAGTTGTCTAGACTGCCCACAGAATCATAGTCTTTCTCCTTTAGCCTCCTAAGAAGTTAGGATTATGGGCACGAACCACACCTGACTGCTTGCATTTTAGGGCTTTACTTGTTCCACTGGAAGTGGGGAAAGTCATTCGGAGTATAGCAAAAGCATGAGAATATAAGCTTTGTAAGTAGGACAAGAGAAAGAAAAAAATCTGATTGTGATTCAGTGTGTTTCAGTAAGGAAAAGAAACACAATGTGAAAAGCAGCAATGGTAAGCTGGGGTAAGGTTAAAATAGTAACAGACTATAAAGGCATGAAGTTTACTAAGAGGCCTGATGATCATGGTTTTGTGGTTTAATTTTAGTTATAAGGAAAATCATTAATGGCATAAAGCTGGGTGGTAGCACAATGTAATATGTGTTGAAGAAACATTACTGTGTTAGTGTCATTAAAAATAGAGTTCAATCATTAATATACAACTAGCTCATCAAATATGGAAAGTAAAGTGGTGATACCTAAGGAAAAGTATGAGTAATGTATTTATAGAATTAATATAAATTAAAGTGTATTTAAAATTTACTATTAATAGAAAATGCTAATTGAAATATCAATGAGATCGCATTTGTTATATTATGTTTTGTTAAGGGAACAAAGTGAGGTTAAAAAAAATCCAATATATATTGTTACAGGCAAGCCAGACAGAGTTGATACTAAAACAGAGAAGCCTAACAGAAGGCTCTGTGTCCAAACACCTGGAAAAGACCATGGGAAGAGGTTTTGCTCTCCTGCTGATGTGGTCAGCTATCAGGGCCCACAGGGAAATGCATCAGGCTGTTTTTACTGACAAAACCTAGTGAGTTTCCATTGACAATTATCTTAATGTATGTGGGCTGCTTTAACAAATACAAAGACTGCTTTCTTATCCATATTGGAAATTTATTTCTTAAAGTTCAGGCAAATAGGAAGTGCATTTTTAAAGTACTAGGTGAGGCCTCTTTCCTGGTTCACAGAGGACTTCTGGCCTTGTCTTCTTGTGGAGTAAGGGGTGGAACCCTCTCTGACACCTGTTTCTTGAGGGAACTAATTTCATGACTCAGGCTTCGTACTCATAACCTCCATTTCCCAAAAGGATTACAATTTCAAGGCATTTTAGGGGGACACAAGCATTCAGATCATAGCACGAATTATTTGAGTATGGTAGAGAAGTGAATATCAAAGTGAGCATACACAGTATTACATTTCTGGGAAAGCCTAATGTGTATAAAAGAACAAAGTAGACTAAAGTAGGTATTATTAGATTTAGAAAATGACTATTTCATTGACCACTTATATGGTGCCTGTTAAATCTGGTCTTCTCATTTATTCATTACAACAGCCTTGATAAAAACAAAATTAATATTTTATATTCTCTCAATTTTTAAAGTTGGATTACCTGCTCATAATCAATTGACTGGGTCATAGATCTGCTTTTATGGACTGAAATTTAACAGTTTCATCACAGAAAATTGTTAGAACTCTTTTTTCACAACTACATCACAATTTCTATTTGTTTTACTTATATACAAATAAAAACATGCTGAAGGTGTAAATTTCACAAGCTTATGTTACTTTGTAATAATATTCCCCATGACAAAGAAGAAATCTAGTTTTACTTCTTAAATTGTTATAATGGGATATATTTGGTAGAAGAAAACTATCTCTCATTATTGGCATATTTTAGTTTGAAAAATGAAGAGCCAGCTAGCTACTGCAATATATTTATGCATCACTAGAAGTGATTGGGTCGAAATTTATGTTTTTTTGCGGAAAATGAAATACCTTGGGATTCACTTAACCAAGGAAGTCAAAGATCTTTTCACGGAAAATTACAACACCCTAAGAAAAGAGATTATGGAGGACTTCAGAAAATGGAAAGATATTCCATGCTCCTGGATAGGAAGATCCAACATCGTGAAGATGGCCATACTCCCAAAATTGCTGTACAGATTTAATGCAATCCC
>PVKA01031116.1:0-26624 GCA_004027165.1 Ctenomys sociabilis
CAAAGTCATGATTCCACATCATCACTGATTCCACAGCGTTTTCAGCAAAAAAGTTAAGTTTAAGGTGTAAATATGCAGCCATTCGTCCTTCTTTTGCACCTCCTTCCAGAATCACTGAAGCTTGTCTCTTTTTCTGTTTTCCATCAAATAATTAAATTTTCTGTTTTAGGGATATTTTTCTTTTATTTTTAATACCTTATTCCTCATAATTCATATTTGCTTACTTTTTCTTCTTGGATTCTAAATTCTTTTTTCTTTAAATGCATTTAGCACAGGGTCTACAGGGTTTCACTACACAAATCAGACTCACTGTGATCTTCCTGGGTTTTTTTTTTTTTTTTTTTTTTTTTTTTTTTTTTTTTTTTTTTTTTTTTTTTTTTTTTTTTTTTTTTTTTTTTTTTTTTGTCTTTTTGAGACAGGGTCTCACTATGCAGTTCATGCTGGCCTTAAGCTCACTTTGTAGCTCAGTCTGGTCTCAAACTCACAACAATCCTCCTGCCTCAGCCTCCCGAGTGCTGGGATTACAGGCATGCGCCACCACGCCCTGCAGTGATCTTCCTGTTTTCAGCTCTCCCAAGAGCTGGAATTATAGGCACGCACCACACCCAGTCTCAACTGCTGTCTCAGCATCCCCTGGGGGCAGGGCCGGCAAGGCATATTGGGGATTGAACGCTGGTCCCTGTGCCTGCTTTGCTTAGGCATTTTAGTCTGCTGAGCTATCTAATGGGCCCGCACTTCTTGGATTCTATATCTTTCTAAAACTTTTTTAAAATCTTTTATTTATTTATTTGGTACAGGATCCCACTACTCACCTCATTTCGTAGTGCTGGGGTCCTCCCCAGCGCTGCAATTACAGGTGTGTGTTGCCACAGCTGGTTACAGTGACCAGCACTGAGGGTAAAACCCAGGACCTTGAGCTTGCCAGGCAGGCACTTAGATGACTGAGCTATCTCTCCAGCTCCTGGATTCTATATTCTAATCCAAGCTTTTCATAGCATTTTATTATACAAATAAGTATTAGATTTAAAATCTCTAATGTAGCTTTGGTTTTTTTGTTGTTGTTTTCAGTACTGCAGCCTGAACACAGAGCCTTCACACTGAGCTATATCCCCAGCTCTTTCCTTTTTTTTTCTTTTTTTTTTTAACATCTTATTTTTAGACAAGGTCTCACTAAATTACCCAGTTTGGACTCAAACTTATGATCCTGCAGCCTCGGGCTTGCAGAGTGATGAAAGTTACAGAAGCGCTCCACCACATGTCTGCCAATGTTAGTCTTTTCTATCACATACACGGTTTTTAGTTCGGCTCTTAAGTTTCATGCACATTTGAATATGTATCACAGAGGTTTCTCCCTTTGACCCACTTAATTAAGAGGGACTATTAAATTAACACTCAGAGAGTGGGTGGCTGTTTCATTGTTACTGTTTTTTGAGTTCTGGTCAAAGAATGTGAACTACATGTTTTCTCCTATTTTGCAACAGGTAGGGAAAATATTCTTATCTCTTCCTGCCACTCCTTCTTGCGTGTGGTACTGGGTGGGGGGTCGGGAGTAGGTGTTTGTTTGTTTTGTTTTGTGACAAGGTCCTGTTATATGGTTCATGTGGACTTTTTCACATTCTTTACATTCATGGAGTTTCTTGCAAGAATGAATTCCTTGATGTTAAGAAAGACCATGAATTACAAATGATGGCCTTTCCTCCACCTTTATATTCTGAGGGTTGTTCTCTCCTATGGATGTTCAGATGTGAACCACGACTAAAAAGCTTCCCACCCTCCTTACCTTATCAGTAGTTTTCACCAACATGAATTCTGTGATGTTAAATAAAGTATGAGCTCGAACTAAAGTACTTTATGCATTTTTGTGGTTCTATTATTAATTATTTGACATGGAGGAAGGAATGTCTCTTGAATAAACATGAACATGGAGTCATGAGCGAATATTTCTTGGTTTAAATGCCTGTTAGGGGCATTTAGCAGCCCACATGTCTAACAAAGTGGCTTCGGGTTCTAAAAACCTCTCCAAAACTGGAGCATGCAAGGCTTTGCTTTATAAGTCCCATGGTCCCTTGATGGTATGACTTTAATTCATGAACTTCACTCTTTAGAGACGATAAGTTGCTTTCATATATTGATTCCAGATCTAAACACAGGCCTCTGAGAGACTCTCTGCTAACTGTCCAGGGCGCCTTCCCTTGTTCCAGTGAGGAGAGCACTTGGGGCTCAGGAATGTGAAGTCCCAGGAAGAGGAGCTGCTCTTCCTCTCCAGTGTTACACCTCCACCTCCGTCCCACTTGGCGGAGTGCAGGGGTCTCTGTTGCTCTTGGGAGAAGTCGACAGATGCATCGCTGAGCCCCACAAGCCCTCCACCATGGCTCTCAGTGCCCCAGGACACTGAGTCCTCCTCGGTCCTGTTCTCCTTATATTTGGCTTTTTCGGCAACTGTCCCTCTTTCCTCCTCTGAGTATCTCTGGAGGGGCAGAACTTGTTACAGCCACACTGCTACAAGAACACGCAGCCACCAAACAGTATTTTCTGACTGCAGGGGAAGAGTGACACATCCCAGCACCCACCAAATACATTATATTATAAAAGTATGCTACAACTTTCATAATATTGTCACTTTACCAGGCAGTCACATGAAACATGACTAATAGTGCACAGCTAATAGTGCAAGAACACACAGTCTTGGGGACTTCAGAAACAACCACTGAACTCAGCTGTGAAAACAATAAACAGTACTTAAATGAGTCAGCATGGCTGTGTTCCAATAAAATTTTATTTAGAAAATGTGGTGAGCCAGACTTGCTCACAGACCATAGTTTTCGGAACCTTGCCTTAAAGGGCACTAGAGCTCGGACGTGGAGCATGAATATATTTTGGTTAGCGCAGTAGAGGAGGAGGAGTATTTCAGTGGAACAGGAAGCATTAGAAAACTGATAGTTAAAAAGAAAGGCACAGTGAAGTTTGGAGTAGCAAGAATGCTGCTAAGACTCCAGCACAGGGTATGGGAAGCCAGAAGTGCAGTGGAACAGGGCTCAAGTGTCAGGGTTACAGCCACACATGGGGATGGGAGAGGAGGCACTGAAATGTTCTGGCACTTTTGTCAGCCCAGGATATTTGGGTATGTTGTATCCTTTGCCTGATTCAACTCTATACTTACCCTTCACAACTCACACAAGAATTAATCTCACCCTAGAGCCTTGTAGGACTGTGTCCCAGCTTCAAACTGGGCCAGGGGCCCCTCCTTCTTCTCACAGACTTATGCCTCCTCTGTCAAGTAACACCACACCCAAGCCCCCACACACACACATGTCTATCTCACCATACAGTGGTTTCTTAACCCCAGAGATACACACAGAAGTACAACTTGAGCAATCACGAAGCCTAATATGCTTCCTGGGTGACTCTGAACTGCAACTAGATGCAAACTGGAGATGACAGACTGGCAGTTGAGCCCAGGGAGGAAGTTCTGCAGTCAGTGCTCTAAGCTTCCTGAGTCTGCGGTCTCCGGTCTCCGAGAACCCAGCCTGTCCGGTTCCTGCGTCTATTTGGTCTTCACACTATGGAGCCCACACTGTCAATGGAGGGGGACAAAGACCACATACTAAGTCAGTATGACCTTGCCTAATCCAATTAGGTCCCATTTCTAGTTTTAACTGACTGTGCTCATTCTACCTAAAACCACATGCATTCAAACTCACCCTCTCCAACATGAGGGTGGAGGCTCACAGCTGATTAGAAGAAAGTCCCATTAGCTGCCACTCCAACCCCACCCCAGATGCTAGCAAACAAGAGAGCAAGCCTGGGCCTTGCTATGGTTTCGAGGCTTTGCCTGTCTTCCTTGGGCTGCACCTTCACGGCTGGCAGTGGCCACCTCTGGCTCTGCCCACTTGGAACTCTTCCCCCCAAGCATCCTCTTCTTTCCAATAAAAGTTAGCCTTGTTTAGGATATACTGTGCGCATGCCTCACTAAATATGCTTGCCAAAGGCATCCTGCTGGCCCTGAGTCCCATTCTGTGCACCTCGACTCGGATCTTCTCACGCAGGACACCAGCACTGATATGCCAACACAGCACAGGTGGTCAAGCTGCCAAGGCTGGCCCCCAAATTTTGGTAACAGATGTTCAGTCACTGATAATACATTTATGGATGAATAAAGGGCTGGTAAATAATGTCATGAATAAGGAGCTGGGGTACAATGTGTGGTGGCAATTTTAGAAACACGCTTAATAGGTAAGACGGTTGCTAGCCCATGCTGCTGTTATACGGAGACATTTCCCCCTGAGGCTCACTGTTCCTGCTGATGTCTCATTCTCAGAAAGCATGGCCTTCTCTCTCTCCTTCTGCCCCAAGCTGAGATTCTCCCTCCTTATTCAGCGCACATCAACTAAATGATAGAAGGCGAGGAATCTGTACCTAATGATGCCAAATGCTTAGGACTGAGTTATAACAGCATGGATTTTGCTCCTGCCTCTAGCCAGCTGTGTAGGCTTTTGTATCCTGCTGGGTGTCAGCTGCTTCTCATGGAAAGTTCTGGACTGCCATTTGCTGTAGATCAAGCACTAGATCTCAGTAGAAATGATTCATTTAAGTGCACTCAGTTATGAGCATCAGTTGGATTCAAACTTCCTGGAAGTATTTTTGGTAAAACAGCTCTTATCTAATTATATAAGCTCTTTAAGGATATTGAAAGGTGGGCTGGGGAGATGGCTCAGTAGAATAAGCACTTCTCTGGCAAGTGCAAGGTCCTGAGTTCAATCCCCAGTTCCACTAAAAAAAAAAAAGTAAGTAACATATTGAAAGGTATTTATTTGAAATATAGAGCCTCCTCTCCATTCTCTTCTATGCTTCCCCCCCTTAACCTATCACCTCTCTTCCTTCACAAGGAATAAAGGAAAACCTCTCTGCACCCTGTTTCAGGAGGACGATCACTTGCTAACGTGAATGCAGAGTTTGATGCCGCTTTTTGTCTTCAGGCTATGGGAGTTTTCTGCTTCAGCATCTTTTTCCTGGGGCCTGCTGCTCTGAGCAGTGAGCTGCGGGAGGGGCAGGGGAGCTATTCCTGTTCTCACTGATAGTGTCTGGCAAGAACAAGACATCTCCAGGCCAAGGAATTTCCCAGGAGTAAATTCTCTGGCTCCAGACTGCCTGATCCCATGTGGTGGCAAGATACGGACCTGCTCCCAGTGGGAACTAACCTGGGGGTGCCCACCCCTGGCACTAACTCCCCCGCCCCACTTCCACACTCAGTAACAAACTCATGGATTAGTTTATTTTTTCTTTCCTTTTGGCAGAACCAGGGATTGAACTCAGACCCTTGTGCTTAAAGTGGATTAGTTTCTTGCACTGATTTCGCTACCATCAAGAGAATCTTGTGGGCAGTCATAGTTCTCACTGTGAGCTAAACACCTTAGCACTTCGGGTTTTCCATGCAATTTTTTGTGAGCTCAGTGAGTATTTGTAAGTTTTCTGAGAAGTTCCCGGGCCCAGAAATCAGTAAACACATTGATCAGCGTTGCTATGGCCGGGATTAAATTCCCTGGTACCCATAATCAGAGGTGTTCTTGGCTTATTGCCTCAGAAGATCTGGTCTATGGTTTGCTGGTACCAACAAAGAGCATCTTGACAGAAAGGCACTGACAAAGCAGAGTCACCTAATTCATGGAAGCCTAGTAGAGGGGTGGAGCCCACCCAGACAAATCCAGCACATGCAATTGTGTTACTAATCCTCGAAGCAACTCCCAGGCCAGTCCAGCTGGCAGTTAAAGTTAACCATCGCAGTAGATGAGTGTAGCTTTCTATAAGACTGAAGGTCACAATACCGAATGTAGGACACATGCTGCAATAGCTGGCACAAATCCCTTGTGGGTCTCAACTAGTAATTGTTGTTCGAGTACTCCTTGAGCGTTTCCAGTGTTGATTCAGCCCTTAATGAGTTCCAACATGGGTTGAAACCAGGGAGGTGGCAATCCTCCCTGGGGCCTGGGGTCTACCGTCAGAGGATGCCCAAGGGTGTGGAGGTACAGTGGGCAGAACAAAGGCAGTATGCCAGGAGCGAGGGGAACACATCAGCCCAGGACCCAGCCTCGCCAATTACTCTCTGGTTTCCTTGTGGCTTATTTATTCTGTTGAAAGATGGAATCATTTTCTAAAGCAAAAACTGAAATGATCTAATTTGCTTATTGCCAGGCCAAAATATACTTTAGTCACCCAAAAAAACCCTCCAGTGAGACCCCACCCAATCTGAGAAATGTATTCAAATAGGTGTGATTGTATTGCTCTTTAGTATTTTATTTATACTATCTTTGTATTGCATTCTAAAAATAAAAATAAAAATTGCTCTGGAAAATCTGAATTTTGAGCCTTATCTATATAAAGATGCCGACTGCTCAGCTATCTCCCAGGACTCCTGGGAGGGTTTAAAGCTGGTAAAGAACTCCCTCAAAGAGTTGCTAAATATTTATGCAAATAATCAATCTGCACTAATCATGTTTACATTATATGTTTATTATATATCAACATTAAATAGTTGATAATATTATCTATCTCCCATTATTGCTATAAAGATAACGGATATACCCCCACGTACTCACCCCAACCAATTCTACCACTAAGATTTCTGTGAATCACTTATTTGGAAAGTGGAGAAATGCAGAAGAAAGCACAGAATGGGCATAAACACATTTACTACCTTTCATACATTAAGATATGGACACAGCTTTAAAAACATGTCAGGAGCAATATATGGTAGCATTAGGTTCTGAAGCAGTCAGACAATTCTAATTTAATCTGTTTATTTCTTTTCCATTTGCAGTCATGTCACTCTAATATAAAACAATTCCCACTCTCCTGCTTTGTCTCTGGGGATATGGGTAACTAACAACAAAGTCCAGAAAACAGGAAACCCTGGGAAACTTTGGCTTCTAGGAACCTCCAAAAGATGCTATGTGGTTGTCAAGACTGAGAAAGGACCCAAAATTCTTGCTTTATTTTTTATTTTATTTTTTATTTTTGTGGAACCAGGGATTGAACTCAGGCCCTTGGCTTGCCAAGGAAGTGTTTATTCCAGTGAACCATCTCCCTGGCCCCTCTAAAATCCTTGCTGATGTAGAGTCTTCACTCCTTGGACAGGATATCGTGTCTGCATCTTGTACTATGAACAACCACTATGAAGACAACAATATGCAATATATTCATTATTGAAACTTCCTACTAATTGATTTTGAAATTGTCTCATTGCTATTTGTTTCTCAATAAAATTAATAAAAAAAAGTTTTCATCTTTGCATGGATAAGCAAAAGAACAAACAGGCCAAAAGTAAAACATAGTTACATAAAAACTGGAAGGGAAATATGACCAATATTTTTATCTAGCTAGCCAGGTATTGGAAACTAAACTCCAGGTCTTTGGTGCCAAACTACATTCCTAGCCCTCCCTTTTATTTTTTCAGTCATGGTCATGCTACATCACTAAATTGCCCTTCCTGGGATCCCTGGCCCCAGCTACTGCAACACACAGCTTCTCTAACTTCCTAACTTACCACCAGACGTGACAGCACCTGTCTTGCCCAGAGCAGCGGAGCTTACAGAAGCCTGTCTCATTGATTTCTTTTGATCTTCACAATGACAATGTAGCCTGAGAGCAAAACAACTGTCTCTATAGACAGGCAGACAGATTCCTCCTGGAAAGATTTTCTTTGAGAATTTTCATTGTTGTTGGTGTTCTGTTGTCCACATTTTCTTTTCTTTCTTTTTTCTTGTCTTTCTGAGACAGGGTCTCACTATGCAGTTCAGGCTGGCCTTAAGCTCATTTTGTAGCTCAGGCTGGTCTCGAACTCACAACAATCTTCCTGCCTCAGCCTCCTGAGTGCTGGGATTACAGGCATGCGCCACCACACCTGGCTCCCACATTTTAGTTTTAGGAAAAGCCTTATTTTCTCCAACTAGTTAAACAGCTGAATAAAACGTGCTTCCCCCACTTAAAGTTAAGCAGCCTATTTCATATGGTGAGAGTAGCACAGTTTAAAAAAGATCAGCCTAAATCTGAGAGGAATAAGTACAAATATAGGAGGCAACAGATTTCCCAATGATTTTGAACTGTGAAGATCAATATAGATAGTACAACTAGAGGCATGGAACTCCTCCTCTGCACTCACTTGAACCTGATTAATAACCAGGGCCCAACCTCCCTGACCCTTGTCCCCAGACCCAGTACCTGGAGGCAAAAATAATAACAAAGACCCCTGGAAAATTCTAAAATTGCAAACCAGACCTGCTGGCATGACCTACAATGACTTTGGCACTCATTAAAGTTTCATACATATAGACTGCATCTCATAAGCCAATTACAGCAGAGTGAATTATGGGAAAGGACATATGCAATAGATATAGCGGATACAATTCAGCATGCTTGGCCCTCGGGAAGCGCCCAAGGCCATGTACAACGCTTTAAATTCTTAAGCCCCAAACATTCAGCATTTGTACCATTTTCCTTTTCATTAGTGCAAGCCTGCTCACTCTAAATGTATCTTTTCCCTTTAGATTTCATGAAATGCTGCTCTATTTTCTTACTGTTACATGGCAAATCCACTTCTAAAGTTCATTGTGTACAAAACCTGGAAACTGGTCCTGAGACCCCATCACCCACGGTAACAAGGTCAGTTTGAACCATGACAGGCCCAGAAAACTCTGCATTCTAGGAAGTTCTTTAGGAATGACAAGGTGTCCTTTTCCTGGGCAGAACTAACATAGGTTAGTAATTTGCTAAAAGAAGGAGTCATTTTAGCTGCTAAACAGGTACTTTTAGGGATAATCACATATTCTTACCAGGGAGGGGAAAGCTACTGCCCATTTACTAGGTGATTCCTTCTAAGCTGTTTGTTTCAGACAGGGTTCTCCAGAGAGGCTTGCGAGGAACAAGCCAAAATCACTGAGTCACTCTAACTCATTCTTTTCATGTGGCCTAGACTAAATTTTGCTCACTATAACCCTGTATTTTCCTCTCAGCAGGCATCTAAGCTTACTGTGTTTGAACACATGAGGCATGACTAGCAACTAGACATTTTAGTAAAGCACCAGCTTCTGCACAGTGAGAAGCCTCTCTCTCCTGTGAGTCTGGATGAGTTTCCTCAACAAAAAGCCCTTGTGTTCACTGAGAATCATTTCTAGTGTGCACCCTACTCACTCAGATCATGAGCCTTTCTTTAATCTTTTATCTCTTTGTCTTGGCTACTGGCTTTTAACTCACATATTACAAACCCATTTCATTTAATGGACATCAGATATTCTCAGAAAAGATCAAGCAGTTTAAAAACAAATTTGAAATAGTGGGCAAAATCCCCTAATTCCTCCATAATCCTACTATCTGCATGGTTCCAAGTGGGAAAACAAATATAATCAGATTCACATGCCACATGCTTACCATTCCAGGCTATAACCATGACTCAACCTCTGGCAAGTCTGGGAGTTGCTGGCTTCATTAGATGGACCAGCAGGATCTGGTCTTAGCAAATGCTAAAAAAATGTTTACTGAGTGGATAGATAGAAGAAAAAAAACAAAACTAGATACTGGGGAGCCCAGTAAAGGAAATGCCATTTCCATCAGCCAGGTAGCGATGCTGGAAAGAGGCCTCATTTTATTTAAAGACATTCTTGAATCTGCTCTTCACTTTTGCAGTCAGTAGAAAAGTCATATTCCTTCTGTATGGCCTTTTATCCTCTTGTCAGTAACTACTGCAGATCAGGACTTTGGGTAGGAAGACGACAAAGGTAAGACTTTGCATCAGTGCTTTGTTCAAAGTATGCAGATGAAGCCCGTGTAATCTTATGAGCCAGGGACACTAAAGTGCTCTGAATCCAAGCCCTGAAATGTCACTCCCTGTGTGCCTCAGGTCACCCTAATGTTCCCAGTGCTGCCAATGACTTGTGTTAAATCTTGCGGACTATGTAGATGAGCACTAACATCATTCGACCTAATTTACTCCTTTACCAGGTTGATGAAAACCTCATATCACTGAGCTCCATTATAATTCTGAGCATTTTACCATATATATATATATATATATATATATATATATATATATATATATATGTTATTTTGAGAATTAGTGCCTTTTTAGCTTCTCCAGGTTGCCAAAGGGGTCTGTCTTAGTTACGCTTTCTCATTGCTGAGGCAAAATAGCCGAAGTGAAAGGAGGAATGGTTGACTTCACTTTACAGTATATAGAGGCTTCAGTGCATAATTGGCTGGGCCCAAGGCAGAGTAGCATGGCATAGGGACAGAGTGGAGGAGGACCAGGGCAGGCGCAACACAGCAAAGTGGAGCAGCAGCAGCAGCAGCAGCAACCATGCCTGTTTTTGTATTTCTTCCAGGCTACCCAAACCCAAGATGGAACATCACACATTTAATGCTAGCATCACACACCTCTGATCCAGCCACTTCAGAAAAACTCTGTCAATGACTGCATAAGCCTTTCGGAGGATATCTGGCTCTAAGCCGTAACATGGCCCATAGAATGAAAATCCCAATTTGCATATCCCATTTCTGCCCTCATCTAATTAGTCAGAACTGAGTCACATGGCCACACTTTGCCATAATGGGTATAGTACCTTTTTTTTTGTTCTTGAGACCAGGTCTTGCTATGCAGTTCAGACTGTCCTTGAATGCACTTTGTAGCCCAGGCTGGTCCCAAAATCCTGATGATTCTCCTGCCTCAGCCTCCCCAGTGCTGGGATTATAAGTGTGCCCCACCACGCCCAACTTGTAGTCTTTCTCTAGTTCAGTGTCATTAATGATGTATGATTCCTCTGTCCCAAAGCATCCAAAGTTGAAACATAAAATAGCAGACAGCATTAAAAATACTTTGTCACTCAAGAAATACAAATTCAAACAATACAGAGATTCCATCTCACCCTAGAAAGAATGGCTATCAATCAAAAAAAAAAAAAAAAACAAATCAAGCAATAACAAATATTAGTGGAGGGGCAAGTGACGTAGCTCAGCAGCATAAGTGCCTTCCTGGCAAGCACAAGGTCCTGAGTTTGACCCCTGGCATTGGAAAAAAAAAATACTAGTGGAGCTGTAACCCTTCTCCACTATTGGTGGAAGAGTAGACTGGTAAAACCACTGTGGATATCAGTGTAGAGATTCCTCAAAGAACTAGGATCGGAGGTCCCATTCAGCCTGCCTATTCCCCTTCTAGGTATTTTTCCAGATAAACTGAAAACCTCATACCACATCGATACATGTGCACCCACATTTATAACAGCACAATCTGTAGTAGTTAAATCTTTGAAACAATTCAAAGGCCCATCAACTGAGGAATGGATAAAAAGATGTGGTCTCTTTATACAACAAAGTACTACTCAGTGATAATGATAAATCTGAGGCTTTTATAGGTAAATTGACGCAACTAGAGACCACACTCAGGAGTGAAATAAATCAATCTCACAGGTGCAAACACTATTTTTCTACCTACTGTAAGAAACTAAAAGAGTAAACAAGATCCAAAAAGTAAAATGGTGTAAAAGGGGAAGGAACTGCTTCAAAGGATAAGAACGGCTGGGATGGGGGAAAGGAGAAAAGAAAAGGGGAAAACATACACACAAGATAACTGTACTGCTAGTTTCTGCTAGTTCATTAAAATGAAATTACTGCTTATATTGGTTGATCAGCTTCGTGTGCCTATATCTTGTAATCTGAGCAACTACTTTGAAGATCATATGCAATGTAATAGCCATTGTTAATTTTCTATCATCTTGTTTTGTAATTCTGTATTGTTTTTATTGTTTTTTATTCTCTTTAAAATAGAAAATAATAATATTCATTTCTTTCTAAAGAAGATAAAGACTATCTTATTATGCTGGAGGTCAAAATCCTGCACACCTGTGATTTCAAAATAAGCCTGATGGTCAGAATCAGCTGAGTTTTATTTTCTTAAAAAAAAGATTCGCAACTCCCATCCCCAGAACTTCTGATTCAATCAATCCAGGGAGAAATCCCAAACATATTTTTAAAACATTTTCTGTAGTGATTCCTGTGATCCCCACTGACAAATCCTCTCTCACTCATGTTTACTGAGAGCTAACCTGAACATAAGCTCCTCTGCGTGGATAATTTATCCTAATTGCCTTCAGTGATACCATTAATAAGTAATAATTTGGGTACAATTTTGTAACATTTCAGGTTTTCTTTTCCTTTTCATCCAATCATTTTTCTCCTCTCTCTTTCTTTTCCTCATTCTAGTTTTTGATCCATAATAACTAGTATACTAGAATAGTAAAATATTTTTTGATCCTAGTGTACTAGAATAGTAAAATATTTTTTGATCCTAGTGTACTAGAATAATAAATATTTTTTGATCCTAATGTACTAGCATAGTAAAATATTTTTTCTTTCATGTATTTGGTTGTTGCAGGTTAGACTCATAGTAACCCTCCTGCTTTCAGCCTCCCCAGGGCTGGGATTACAGGAACACACCACTACACCCAGACTCTGGCCAGGTCATCCCATCATGGGTGCAAAGCTAGCACAGTATGCAGTGCTGGAGATAGAACTAGGGTCCCTGAGTTTGCCTAAGCTTGCCTAAGCAAGTGCTTCAGTCTGCTGAGCTATCTCAAACCTCCCCTTATTTATGGTACTGGGGATCAAACTTAGGACCTTGTACTTGCCAGGCAGGCACTTAGGCCACTGAGCTGCATCCCTGTCCCTTGATAAATGAAGTAGATGATATAATTTTTTCACCTGATAGAGTGGCAGGCGTCCTGTAAATAATGATTATAAATAACCTGTAATGGTAGAGAACTGCCTTCATTTATATAAAAACCTGGTTTCACCCATGTGGTGGTTCATGCCTATAACCTCAGCTCTCTGAAGGCTGAGGTAGGAAGGTTACTGCAAGTTCGAGTCCACTCTGAACTGCACAGTGAAATATAGCCTCAAAAAATGAAACAAAGTCCTCCTTTTCTTAAAAAATACATCTCTATGTGGACACACACATCTATAAGTGTGTATCAGCGTGCGTTTGCACACACACATATCATCACAATTGACTCATAGCAACTCTCTGATGTCAGTATCCTAGTCAGCACCACTTAGCTTAGTTTGCAGCAAGAGACAGTTTGCATAGCCTTAGTGTTAGAAAGAATGAAGGAAATGAAATGCATCGAATACCTACTAAGTTCTAAGTACTTTCAATGTGTTTAGATCCTTGAATGCTCACTGCAACCCCATGAGCTAGGCATCCCTCTCCTTAGAGAAGAGCTTATTTAGCAGAGGTTGAAATTGTTTGATCTTGTAATTGGAGTCACAGGAAGGGTCTTAGATTCATAGGCGCCACAATTCAGGTGGCTTCCCCGGGGAGGTCCCAACACTTTTCAAAATTAAAGTCTTTTTGTCTATACATTATGAAAAATCTCTCCACCATCAGGACAAAAGCAGTCGCCAAAGATTTCACTACTTCTAAACATGTACATTAATATTTTAACATTATTTGAAGTCTAAGACTGAGTTATGATGAACAGTATATTATTGCTTAATTAGCATTTTTCTTTGTGAGTGGCACAAAATAATGGTGCGTTTATAATTCATAGGGTCTTATATGCAATAAAATGCGCTACTACAAAAACTAGTGTGCTGTCTCCCACTGCTGTCCCTGTTAGTGCTGTTATTAGCTTTTATAGCCATAAACAGGGGCCATGGCTGACAGAGAGGTAAGGGCATCAGTGAGTTCTATCACTGTACACTGGAGAAAGCTCCTTTCTAGCTGCCTTGCTTGTTGCTAGCAGTTGGTTTGGAGGCCGTGTCTTAGGGAACCTCAGGCCTTGTTTTCTTCTCTGCATAACTACTGTGCAACTGTCCCACATTAGCATGACCTTAGATTCTTAAGTGTTTTCCTTACTTGTTTCTCACTGTCTTTGGTCTGCTTCTACTTAATCAGAGTTATTTACACACAAGACAATTGCCTGGTGCAATTTTAACGAAATGAATGCTTTGTTTCATTATGCTTAGTTGGAAGCTATATCATGTATGCTTCACAATAGTACGAAGAAAAGTTAAATGAAGAAAACAGCTCTCACAGTGGGAAGTATTATTCTTCATCATGGAAAGATGAGAATGGCTGGAGGGGAGATAATTAAGGAACAGAAAAGAACTTCTAAAAAGATTCTAAGCAGCATTTTGGTGCTATCTGAAAAGATCCTTTGTTAAAATAAGAATACAATGTTAAGGAAAACATGTTTTAGAATAAAAACATACAGCGAAGTTCCAACAGGTCATGAACATCTGCCCATGCAAAGCTGTGCCCTCCCGCTCACCCCACCTGCCGAACTAGATAAGGCCTCCTTTGGGACAGGAAGGTAAAAGTACTGGTCATTATGAAAAAGGCTAGTGGTAAAAATTTGAGACTTACAGCTTCCTAAGTAGGCCATCATATACAGTGGGCCCTGACTACCACTGTACCTCAGAGACAACTTGACTTCGCCTTATCTGCCTAACTGCACAATGGCCTGCAAATATCCTGTTTTGTAAGCCTGGTTTAAGGCCTATCTAGTGGAGACAGGCCAGCCCTGTCAAGGACACAGTAAATCTTACCCACTTGCCCAAACCCTGACTTCCTGTATTAGAAAGGATGAAGGAAATGAAAAAACATTGAATACTTACTAAGACCTTCCTGCCTCTTGATGAATGGCCCCTCTAACTAAACCTCCCCTGGACACATGTGCTTGACAACATGTGACTAAGTAATCCCACCAATTCTGCACTAACTAGTAAAGGCAACCAATTATAGACCAACCCGTCATCAGTGCTGTACTTCCTGCTAACAAAATGTATTTAAGTTGCTATTTAACTCTAAGCTGGGGCTGATGAGTTAGACCAGGTTTCCATCAGCTCTGGGAGCAAAGTTAAAAGCTGCCTTCCCACTCCTTAGTGCAAACGTTTCCCATCCCAGTCACGACAGTCTCGGCAACATTTAAAAGCCTGCGTAATTGGTGAAGCCCTGAACTGGGGGTGTACTCAGGAATAAAGCTTGTGCTTAGCTTGTGGGAGACCCAGAGTTTATCCCCACCCTTGGCTCCCCAATCTTCATGTCACCATTGACATCAAGGAGGGAGAGACTACGATGATGGATAAGAGGAAATACTGTTTCTTTCCACTACAGAAGCTCCCCCATCTTCTCTGGGCTTTTCTGTGGTTTCAGTCACCCAGAGTCCACCTTGCCTGAAAAGCATAAATGAAAAATTCCAAAAATAATTAGTAAGCTTTAAATTGTGCATCCCTGTAAGTAAATTATGTGATGAAATCTTACCCCATTGAACTCAATCCCACCCAAGACAAAAAAATCATTCCTTTATCCCAAGTACCCACACTGTGTACACCACCCACCCCTTTTTAGCTGCCTTCTCAGTTATCAAATCTCCCTGCTTGTGTTAAGTGAGATTTTCCTTACTTCACAAGGGCCCCGGACCACAAGGCTAGGGTTTCTCACAGTTCAGATATGCCAGAAGAAGCTAGAAAGTGCTTCAAGTGAGAAAGTAAAATAACAGTGATACTTTGATACAGAGAGAGACCATATTCAACATAAATTTTATTATAGTATGCTATAATTACTCTTTTCAATTAGTAGGTATTATTAATCTCTTTGTGACTAGTTTATAAATAAGCTTTACATAAGTATATACATAGAAGAACAAGTATAATTTGTTTAGTGTTCAGCACTCTATGGCTTCAGGTATTTACTGCATATCCTGGAGTATATCTCCTGTGAATAAAAGAGATTACTATATGACCTCTTTTGTTTCTATCAGGCATTGTTTGTGTGCCTATATATTTATAGACATATATACATATTTTTCAAAAGCAACAAAAATAAAAGACAAGGAAATCAATGCAAAGGCAAAGCAAGGAATCAGTGTATAAAATGCATTCTGTGGCATATTTTTAGTCTTCACTTCATAAAGACACTGATTCACAATATTCTTAATAGACCACACTGCTAGCTTTCTATGTATAAGATATTATTCCAAGTACTTTTCATCTATCTATTCATTTACCACTTAGGATGATCCTATGAGGAAAAAAAATGATTATATTCTCAATTTTGCAGTTACGTACATAGAGGCCTGGAGAGATGAATGCCCAGAGAAACACAGTTCTCATAGAACCTAGCCATCTGTAAAAATATATATATGTCTATAAATATATAGGCACACAAATAATGCCTGATAGAAACAAAAGAGGTCATATAGTAATCACTTTTATTCACAGGAGACATTACATGTATGTAAAAGTCTATGTAAGATTGTCTCACTCACTGCTCCATGCTTGCACCTATAAATAAGAGTCACACAGGCAGCAAATATTTGAATCTGAAGGTCCAGAAATAGACCACGATTTCATCATGGGATCCACAATGAAATTTACACTCTCTGGAGTCGTCCCACCTGGAATGCAAAGCCCCACTTCGTTCTGAGATATGTGGCCTTTGTCACTACATGGAGGTAAAGCTATGGAAGTGGATGAGATCCAGGACAGTATGCTTAGTGAAGACAAGACCAAAGGAAAATCTATCTCACATCAGACAGAAGGAGTGGACAGAAAAAAAAGAAGTCACCTGCAAACCCACAGATTAAGTTGGAGGAAAACCAGAAACAGGTGTGTTTTATGAAAGTAAAGTCCATGGAGGAAGTATTTCAAAGCCAAGATTATCAAGTGGTGCCACAGGTCAAGTTAGAAAGGGGTCTCAGAGATCCTTTTGCTTTAGGATCAAGAAGAAAGTGGGTGATGTTTCTCTGAACAGTTCTAGTTCATGCCACAGAAGGAACATGCTGTGGGTGGAGACAGCAAGAGTAAGCAAGACTTTTGGGAAGTTTGCCCTGATGAGGTAGAGAAAGACAATGACTAAGTTCAAGAGAAAGATTTTTACAAGGCAAACGAAGTGGAATAACAACCTTACTGAGATGGAAAAACTGACTGTGATAAATGCAATTATTGTGTATCGCAAGCATGCACTAATAAAAATGAAAGGCACAGTCTTACCATGAGACAGAGCTCGGCGTGGATCCCTGCTTCACCACACCTGGGTGCATGATTTCATGTGGTGTTCAGCGTCTCTGAACTTTAGTTATCTCTTGTGTGTATAGCACAGAAAATAATATCAACCTTAAAAAGAGATTGAGAAAAATAAGGCAGTGTGACATTTAAGAGCCCCTGGCACCATGCCTGGTAGAGACCAGGCTTAGTGTACACACTGCCATCATTAATCCCATGGGGGAAGGCATCAAAATGCCCATTAACAGGAGCAAGGAGCAAAAGGAAGGAGAGGAGGCCAGTGGGGGAGGTACAGGCCCATCGAGGGTAAGGCAGGCTGAGGTCCAAAGAATAGGTAGTGGAATTAGCCGTAGGAAAGAGGGGGAATCACTACAAGTAGAGAATGGTTAAGCTTGTGGTTTCAGTAGACCAAGTAGAATCACTTCCTAAAGGTGCCTTCTATTTTCTGAATGATGCAAGGGTTGGGGACGTGTGTTACAGGTAGGTGGTGGAAGCACAGGCTTGAAAAGAGTAGAAGAAAATTAACTCTCTCTCATAGGGATCATAGAGAGCTACCTGGAAGTTTCTAATACATGGGGAATACCTTATAAAACACGTTGGAGAAGTCACACGGTACATATCAAGTGAATCATGTTAGGCAGGCCATGTTCTGTGCTTCCTGGATAACTTGATTGCTTTCTCATCTATCTTAAAAAAAAAAAGTCCCTACCCCTTGTTTCTACACAGTTCCTAAAACTGTATCAGCCACATGATAAATGCCATTTTTTTAAAGCTAAGAAAGAAAAAGGGCTCAATATCTTAGAGAAAAGTATCACTATTGTTCATAATTGTTGATATGACCCATACATGTTATTGATAAGTGTGTCTATACTGGCCTTAAATAGCACTGGCCCAGAGCAAGAAGCCAGAAAGCAGCTTTTAAAACACCAACTTGCTGTTCTTGCTTTGCAAATCTGCATGGTCATACCGTCATTGCATTAGATGAAATTTTGAAGATCAGATCTGAAAGATGCAGTTCCTTAATTTCACAGAGCCTTGTGACTCTGATGACCTTTAAAATATCATCTTGAAGCTTATATCTTTTCTGCAGAAAGCATAGCAGAGAAAACATCCCACAATCTGTCACAAAAATATGACTAATTGGTTCTTTATGCTTACTTTGGTTGACAAAGTATAGATCTTTATCAAAGCATTACTATTTACAAAAATAAAGTAATGACATTTGGTGAGAAATGATCAGATGCAAAGTTTCTCAAATCATTCACTTGAACAAAAGAACATTTATTTTCTTACTCATTATGAAACAATGCATGTCAAGGCCTTAAAATCACCTACCTTCCCTTGACTATAAATTTATACCTGTTTATATTTTGCTATGCATTTTTCTAAACATGTCATGTATCCATGTGTTACTAAATGGTGGATTCCATTGAAATTCTTTCCAGGTCCTTAATGTTCTGGGTAAAATATGGGACTAGACACATGGAAAAGGCTATAAAAGTGCATTCATTGCAGGCTGAAAAGAATATAGTCTGTAGGGCAAGAATAAGTCAGTGAAAAGATTACCTGTGGCTCAAAGATAAGATAAAATCTTCTCTGTTCCTAAAATTCTTGGATTGCCTTCTCTGTAATGCAAATAAGGCATCAGTTGTCATGCCAAAGGCTTACCTGATGTTTTGCAGACATAAACTGTCTATGGAAAGATTTCCTAGGCTTCCTGCCAGATCTAAATGAAAGACTTAACACACCACTTTGCAATTGGCCCTGTGAACAGTGCCGGTTCGAATGAGGGATTAAAAACACCACTTTCTCCTGGGGAGATAGCTCAGTGGAGTCGGTGTTTGCCTGGCAAGGCCTCTGGTACTACCAAAAAAACCCCCCAAAAAACAAAAAACAAACTACTTTCTGATTGGTTCTATGTAGTGTTAAGGTGCTACCAAGTCACTTTGGTTCCTGTGTTCCATGCATGCCCTCTGGGCTTTCATGACTCAATCCACTCAATTGTTTTCCTGGTTTTTCCTCCACCCTAAACTCCTACTGCACACCTTTTTTGTATTTTAAGGAAGGGTCTACAGGGTGTTCAGGGTCTCTCTACTAGATCAGACTCACAGTGATCGCCTGTTTACAGCCTCCCAAGAGCTGGGATCACAGGCGTGCACCACCACACCCAGTCTCAACTGTCATCTCAGTGTGCCCTGGGGTGGGGCCAGCGCGGTAGGCCTGAGGATAAAACTCTGGCCCCTGTGCCTGCTTGCAGGCTCTTTAATCCACTCAGCTATTTGGTCAGTTCTAAGGTTTTAAACCAAAGGAATAATGCTATTTTGAAACCTTTTCTGATTTCATAATATATATTATGAATTTTCTCTCCTATTATTAATAATTTTCTTCAATATCTTTTCAATGGCTATTAGTTTCTGAATGTGATAACATTTGAAAAGCAGCCACTTGCTTCCAAATATTACTCTTTTCGACCAACATTTCTTCATTGCTACTATAACCTACAACAGAATAAATGTCTTCATAGATAATTCTTAGTATTGAGTCCTTATATGCTTCATGTATATTCCTAAAAACTTAGTGCTGGATTAAAACAAATGCTTAACTTTTAATACATTTATTTATTAACTCAATGAACATTTAATGATCATTCAATAAATACGCAAAAATTAACTACATGTTTATTGAATTAGTAATTGTTTAGATACCAGGAATACCCAAAGGGAACAAATGCAGTCCCTGCACCAAATGTTCCTGTAACGTTGGAAGAGAAAAAATAAACAAATTTTTGTCATCATGAAGATGACAGCCAGAAAGAAAGGATGCTCCCGCCATCAGCACAGAAGAGCACCTATTCTTTTGTGAGTTTGCCAACGCTTAATAGTAAGCTTACAAAAAAAAAAAAACAGTAGTTTGATGTGCAATAATGTTTCTCTTGGTAACTGTGTTTTTTTGGTTGCTAGTGAAGCTGAACATTTTGTTTTTGAGAAAAATGCCGCTTAAAATTTTATGCAATTCTGTGGATTTTCTTGTCCTCCTAGGACAGTGGTGGCAAGGCTCTGGCATGTGTGACACAGCAGGTTGTGTTGCTGAAAGCTCTAAAAGGTTCACCATCACTGTCCTGGGCTGGCTGACTGGCTTTCTTTCTTTCTTTCTATTTTTCTTTCTTTCTTTCCTTCTATCTTTCTCTTTTTCTTTCTTTTTCACTATGGAATTTCTGCAGCTCTTTAGAAAAGCAGTTGGAATAATCAATATTGCGATAAACTTTGTGTTTATAGTGTAACTGCATGCAGCTTATTTGTTTTGATTGCACTGTAAGGAAAACTGCACAGAACATGCAAACATGAATCTTCAGGATCTTTAGTGGTTTTAAAGAAAGGAACCAGTTTCCCTTCTCTCAATGCCTGAATTCACATTTTAATGGCTTTCTCCTTCATGTATGTTTTATTTCTATTTATTCATTCATCCAAAATCTTGAGCCGCACAAAGGCTCCTATAATTAGCCCACAATAGTGAGTCTCAGTTATTGCCATTGACAACCACTCCCTATATATTTGTGTTTGAGAACCCTGTGCTATCTATCCCACAGGAAAAGTGACTCTCCACCCAACTCAGGCACATACTTTAGCCAAATCAGAACTCCCTGTTGTTATTTCTGTAACTACGTTAAGGCAAAGCCAACACAATGATCTCTGGGAAAGATTTCTTCACTTTCACAACACATAAACACTAAAATATACCCTATGCACTTGGGCTGCCAGACATTGCAGTGTCTGCTCATGATGTCTCTAAGCAGAAGCATGACATTAGGGACCCCTGGGGAAGGTGACTGACCAGTGGCCCTCAGTTTGAACTTACCCTTAGAGTCATTGTTCACCAGATTCTTAGGAAAAGGGGCAGTTGGAGGGGTGTTCTGTATTTATCAAGTCATCGTTTTATAAAGGTCATCTTTTTTTAACGTATTTAGCACAGGGTCTATGAGGTCTTACTATGTAGACTGGATTCGTAGTGATCCTCCTATCTTCAGCATCCGAAGAGCTGGGGTTGCAGGTGCGCGTCACCATGCGGAGTCTCGGTCACTGTCTCAGGGCATCCCGAGCACAGGGCTGGCACAGCATGCTGGGGATCAAACCTCAGCCACTGCACTCTACCTAAGCAGACACTTTAATCCTCAGAGCCATCTAGCCTGACCTAGGTCCTCTTAACATCAGAAAAGTATAAAAGATTTTCAGGGATAACATGATGATTATTTAAATATTTTTTTTAACTTAGATATTTTATCTCACCGCCCGTCTTTGTTGTTATTGCTGCTTCTACAAAGTACAAATTTCCTCCAGATTCTAGTTAGGAATCTCTTCGGTAATACAAGTCACTAACTCATAAATGAAATAATAGCTGAGGGGGCCGGGGAGATGTCTCAATAGAATAAGCACTTGCATGGCAAGCTCAAGGGCCTGAGTTCTATCCCCACTACTGCAAAAAAAAAAAAAAAAAAAAAAAAAAAAAAAAAAAAAAAGAAAGAAAGAAAGACAGAAAAAAACCAATAATAGCATGAATGTGTTTCCATTTTATATACAGTGAGGGCAGAAATTATGCCTTCTTTTAGTTCGTGTGTGTGTGTGTGTGCTGTTATTACAAAATAATTGAAACTGAATAATTTATAAAAAATAAAGATTTGTTTCTTACAGTTTCTGTGGCCAAAAAGTCTCAGGGTTAGGGAGCTGTATCTGGTGAAGGTTTGTTGTTGTGTCATTCTCTGGCAGAAGGCAGAAGAATGAGAACAAAGAGAGACAGAGACAGACAGGCAGAGGTAGAACCTACTTCTAGGGCAACACCAATCCCATCACGAGGGCTGCCCTAGCACCTAGCCACTTCTTAAGGGCGCTGCTTCTCAGCACCACTGTGCTGGGGATTAAATTATAATCCTAAACTCTGGGAAACGCAGTCTGACCGTAACGTGTGCCACTCCTAGATCCGGCCACTTAACACCCACTGTGCCCCACATTTTTACCCTACCTCACACAGGCCTCAACCTATTTCTCCATCTGCTGGCTGAATAGAAAAGCCTTTGAGGACAAAATGCAAGGTAAAGCTACAAGATAGAAGACTAGGAACTAAAGACAGTATGAAGAGCTGGCCAATCACCTCAGCAGATTAAAGCACCTGCAAGCAGGCGCAAGGGCCAGGGGTTCAATCCCTGGGCAAACCATGCCGGCTCCTCCCCCAGGGCACGCTGAGATGGTAATTGAGACTGGGCATGGTGGGGCATGCCTGTAATCCCAGTTCTTGGGAGGCTGTAAACAGGTGGATCACTACCAATCTGATCTAGTAGCAAGAGCCTGAACACCCTGTAAAAACTTCCCTGAAAATACAAAAAAAGAAAGAAAGAAAGAAAAAAGAGAAAAAGAAAAAAAAATATGAAAGTCTCCTACCAGACTATGACAGGAGCGAGGTATAAGCTTCGCTGTCACAGCAACCTGTTATAGCAGGTTGGAACCTGGTGGTTATGCAGCTAATCTCACCCTTAAACAGCACACAAAACTTTGAAAACAGAAAACATACACAATAAATTTAATCACTGTGGAGCACAGCCATAGTTTTAATATGGAGAACCCATGACTTTCTGGCATGTTATCAGTACCAGTTTGTAAAAGATAAACTTTGGATGGTAGTTAAAACATAATAAGTAGCTTTCAGCATTGCCTGTTCTTGATAATTTAATTGGATACTTTTTTTTTTTTTTTCCAGAATCGGGGATTGAACTCAGGCCCTTGCGCTTGCCAAGGAAGCACTTATTCTACTGAGCTATCTCCCTGGCCCTTAGCTATTCCTTAACGTAGGTTTTGTTTGTTTGTTTGTTTGTCTTTTTGCACCAGGAATCTAACTCATGACCTTGTGCTTGCCAGGAAGGCGCTCACAACATTGAGCTATATTTCCAACCCACTTCTTCATGTAAAATTTTTAAAAATTCCAAATGCCTACCTTATCTTCAAGTACATAGGTGATTTAAAGTTTTATAAATGGTCCTTCCTTCAAAAAGGCATCTGAGCATTCCTTGCTGTCCTGAAGATAGGACATGGTGTTTATGTGAATTTTCCACACTGGTTATCTATAGGAATAACTGATAGATACCTTTACTATTCTTCAGTTAATCTGGGCAATTAATTTTAGTACAACAGCATTTTCTGTCAAGTTAATGATACTATTTTAAACAAAAAATTAGAGAAAAAGAAGGGCTGCAAGGTCAGCCAACATTTTGGCTCTAGCCTTTCAAGGTCAGTAAAGACTCAGGACATAGGAGAATCTATGCCGTAACATCATGGAACTCAGATGTGTCCCAAGTTTTCTGATCAAGGAGATGATTGGGCCACAGAGGAAAGTGATCATGATGTAGAGTGTGCCTAAGGAGAGTCACTTGGAGAGAAAACACTCTCTCAGGCTTTCACAAAGAGCAAATTGGTCAAGTAATGGCCATGACTCATCCACATGGCTGACACAGACAAAGAATCTGCGAACTGCAGTACAAGGTTATAGGATAAATACTGAGGGGACTTGACCGACTTTATCAGGTACAAAAGTTACATTTCTTGTCACATAGGTCTTGCTTTATCGTGGTCTTAACCATCCAGCAGAAAAAGTATAAAAACAAGATATAAAAAGTAAAGCCATATTAATGCTGAGCTGTGAAAGGCTCAAGTCAACAACTTCTGACATTGCCAGTCCTACAGATAACCCACTACTAATATGGACTACTGGACTATATTGGAATATTTTGCTGAATTCACATATCTACAATATTTAAATGGCAATGGGATACCCATCTCTAGCAAAACTAAAAAAAAAAAAAGGGAATACAAAGGAAGGACCATTATGTATCTGTATATACAAAATAGTTAGGATAGATACACAGCTACTTTCTCTTACTTCAATGAGAAGAAAGATTTGTACTAATAGTATTTGGATAGGATATCATGTCTGCATCTTGTACCATGAATAACCATTAAGAGGATAACAGTATGCAATGTATTAATTATTGAAACTGTCCTATTAATTGGTTTTGAATCTGTCTCATTGCCATTTGTTTCTTGATAGAATTAAAAAAATAAATAAGCAACAACAAAAAAAATTCTTTGTTCTATTTTCATACCTTAGGTATGGGATGTATACCAATTACCAATGTATACTGTAAAATATTAATTGCTGTTTACTTCATAGATTTTTATAATTATAATGGAGTTTGTTTCCTACTCTCTTTTGGATTTTCTATATAAATAATCACACCATCTACAAATAGAAAAAATAAATAAAAATTCCTTCACATATCTTTATATTTGCCATAATCATTATATAAGAGAAAAATACTATATTTACTAAAGTAAAATATTTTTTAATTCTAATATTGAACAAAGGCCAAGAAGATTCACAATAATAGTAAGAATGAGATCAAGGTGAAAAGCTTCATTGTACTATGTATTATTAATCACTCTGAAATGATATTGATTCATATAGTATATTTGTATGTGAATAAATTGCATGAACAAATAAACCATATAGGTTTCCCAGAAATAAAGGCAAAAAAAGGTACTAATTTAAAATTTTATTGTTTTTATAATGTTCATGGTATTTTAATTGTAATATATTTTGATTGTATGCTTACATAAGAAATACAGTGGCATGGGGCCAGGGAGATGGCTCAGTAGAATAAGCACTTCCTGGCAAGTGCAAGGGCCTGAGTTCAATCCCTGGTTCCACCATTAAAAAAAAAGAATGCCTGCATTATTTTTTCAGCCTTACTACTCAAAGTAATTTCTATCAATATTGAGATTCCACATGAGTTGTTTTTCTTAAAAGAGCTTGAGTTTAAAAAATACTAGCCTAAATAGATTCTAGAATCCCTCTAAGCACTAAAATTAGAATTGGGAGCAGTGTTTCTATACCCAGGCCAACCGCAAATGGATACTCAGTTCTCCTTCTGACCAGCTGTGTGGGTTTGGCCAACTGTTGACCCTTCCTTGTTAGTCAGCTGACCTCTGCTGGGCCAAAATGGCTGACACAGACAATTTAAAGAGGGAAATGGCTTATTGGACACAGTGTTTCACAGGTTTTGGTGCATGGTCAGCTGGCTCCAGAGCAGAAATACCAAGGCAGAAGGGTGTGGTGAGGCAGCTGAACATGTGGTGGCAGCCAGGAAAAATGCACGGGGGAATAGAACCAAAGGCACAGCTCCAGGGACCTCCTCCAGCACCATATTCTGCTCTAGGCACCAGAGAATTAATCCCTCCACCCAACTCCCTTGCCAATAATCTCTTAATTCTGTCAAGTTGACAATTAAGACTAACATACATGCTTCTTCTTTTAGACAGTACAAATTAGAATTAAAATAGAAAAAATTACAAGTGATATAGAATTTCACTTAACAAAGTAATATGGATTTCACAGCATTTACTGTAATACATAGTGTTGTCTTCCAAGCAGTTATTCATATTACCAAATATATGCATGGAAAATTGGAAGAAGAAAAAGAAATGTATAAGAAATTAAGAGAAAACGTATAAATAATTGAAAAAAGGAGACTAAACAAATTAAAGCATTAACTGCTCCTTTCCACAGACCAGCAGAGATGCACAGTACAGTTGTCCAAACCATTCTGCTTGAGTAGATGGATAGAGCTCTTTCTCCACTCCCTCTTCTGTCCTTCTTAACTCAGTAACTCTTTCCTTTTAAATAAGTTTATTCCCTTTCACTCGAATCTATTGTATCCTTCAGATTCCATCTTAGTTTGAGAACTTGAAAGAGAAAAACATGCATGCTTCTTATACCCTGTTACTTGCTGAAAGGATTAGATTAATAATTTCTCCCTCTTGGGGCCAGGGAGATGGCTCAGTGGAATAAGTGCTTCTCTGGCAAGCACAAGGACCTTAAATTCAATCACCGGTTCCACCAAAAATAATAATAATAATGATAATAATAATTATTATTATAATAATAATTTCTGTAATTACCATTACACTGCTGATAAAGCGCTGGAGCAGGAAACATACCCCCTACTACCCTTCTCTTCTGAAATTCTGCCCATTTACATTCTCTCTCATCTTCTAGCGGTGTAGTCTGGTTGAGTTTTGGTCTATATTTGTACAAGTTGCTGGTTTTGTTACATGAATATCCTTTTCAAGACAACAATTGAACGAAATTTTCATACTTTAAATTTTTTTCTTTAGAGTATCAACTGATGATCTTAACAACCAATATTGCATAGCTTCCATATATAAAGGCAGATTTCAGTGATTCTCAACTTGAAAATACTTCAGGCTGACCCAAGCCTATTTGCATGATGCAAATTTAATGTCTTTGGTGGTACTGGAGATCAAAACCAGGCCTTTTGCGTGACATTACATCCCAAGGCCTTTTCTAAAATTCTGTTGAGATGAAATTTCACTGTCACTAAGTTGTCCACGCTGAGCTTAAACTTGTGATTGTCCCACCTCAGTCTCCCAGACAGCTGTAAATTTTCTTTCTTGTGCACAGGACTATAATTCAGAATTTTTATCAATGCTGGCTGACTTCCTCATAAGTAGCCCAAA
>PVKA01031117.1:0-26606 GCA_004027165.1 Ctenomys sociabilis
TAAATAATTATTGAATCTTTGATATAATTCAGCTATAAAAAAACCTGTAAATATAATTTCATGTATGCACCTTGTACAATACCAAAACGTTATGAAAACAGTTTGCAATGTATTAATTCATCGACTCTGTATGGTTAAGGTGTTTTGAAACTGTCTGATTGACATTTGTATTTCAATAAAATAAAAATAAATGAAAAAATGAAAAAAAAAACACAGTGGAAGACATTGGCAATGCAACAGGATGGCGTTAACTATGGTGTTATCATTGTGCTGTCTAGAGATGACAGCATGTAGGAAACATACTTAGGTGGCATAATGACAGGAACAGACAAAAATCAGACAAGCAGGGCAGTGCTTTGAAGACCCCATATGGGTTATATAAAATTAAAAATTCCTAAATTGAGGTTACTTAGTTAGGAACAAGCTAGACAGTCTGATGACTTGAGGGATGTTTATGAGATGCTTGAGTGCAAATGGCCTTTATTTCAGCATAAGCTCCACCTACGGCCAGGCAGCTTGTTTGCACATTTCTGTTGCCTTGTCCTCATTGCTTTGCTTTTCCTTTGATATCCAGATTCCATCTTCCACACACCTTCCCTTTAACCTCCAACTCCAAGTTAACATCCCAGCTTATGGCAGAATGAATTCATATTAACTTTGTTTATGGAATCTAGGAATTCCTTTGACATTGCTAAAATGTCAAGCTGTGACTTTTATAAACTATCTGACCTTGGTTGAATTATTATTCTTTTTTGTGCTTTACTGTCCTTACTAGTGGTGAAGATTTTAAAACATTGCTTCTTCATATGCCCCAAGGGCTAATGTTGAGATATGTCCCCTCTCCTCTTTAAAGCAAACAAAATATGGAATGTGTACTGGTGATGGAGGCACAGTATTAAGACCTCCTGGAAATGATAGAGTACCCTGCCATGTCTGTACTCACCCTGTGCCTTTTGGACACTGATGAGGATCAGAGACCAGTGCTTTTCTGGTTCCTTTGTGGGATTTTCCAATTTCTTCCATTCTTTCATCCTATTCTCTACTTATTTTCCTTACCTTTGTTTTCTTCCCTACATCAAAATGTTGGAAAAATTGGACTGTTTATTAGGGTAATGGGGAGGTAGAGACTCATTCCCATTTGTCTTTTTTACCCCAAATCAGGAAGGTGAAGAGACCAGGTGCCTCTGGTTGCCGACGGAAGCTGATTTTCCTTTTGAAACGTGCACATGACAAACATACTTCAACAGGACTGTGCATCCCTAACTAGACTGGCTGATTGTAGATGGAGCTGAGAGACTTTCTGTAGTTACTTTTATTAAAGCAGAGTTTTGTCTGCATGCGATAGGCAGGTAATCCTGACTGCTCTCAAAAACAGAGATCAGATTCTTCAACCAGACTGATTCTTGCTGCAGTCTGCCTTAGGCAGGGCTTTCCTATTTCAGAAAAGACAATGTACTGTGTACATAACTAAGTCATAGACATAGATTTTTTAATAACATCTACCTGAACTCTTGAAATCTGAATTTAGTCTTAAATTACTGTGTGTTACTATTTCCAGATTTAAGTGTTGTCTCCAAAAAGAACAAGGTTGTAAGTTCTCCACATAATAAAGTATGCAAATGAATAAAATATATTGATATATTACTATGAGAATAATAAATGATAATAACAATAAAATAGGCAATGCTATATGCATAGGTTTTATTATTCTTGTTTTGGAGGATGCTGTGGTTTGAATGTGTTTTCCAAAAAGCATGTGTTAGAAACATAATTGTCACTGTAACAGCATTAAGAGCTGGGACATATAAGAGGTGGTAAGACTGTGAAGGCTCTGCCCTGGTGAGTGGGTTGGTGCTATTCTTGTGCTGGGCTTGGTTTTCTTATTATGTAAGCGGTATTTCTTTTTTCTTCTGTATTTTAGGGAAGGGGCCACAGGATGTTCAGGGTCTCACTACTAGATCAGACTCGTGATCTACCTATTTACAGCCTCCCAAGAGCTGGGGTTACAGCATGCACCACCGAGCCCAGTCTCAATTGCCATCTCAATGTACCCCAGGGGTACACTGGCATGGAAGGCCCGATGATTGAACTCCCAGCCCCTGCTCCTGTTTGCAGATGCTTTAATCTGCTGAGTTATTTGGCCAACCCTTGTAACTGTGATTGTATGGAGACATATTTGGACTCCTCTTTTCTTGTTCTCTTTGCTCTCTTAGGGGGTGACACAGCAAAACAACCCTTAGTTTTGGTGTTCCCAGAGTATAGAACCTTGGCCAATACATTTCTGTTCATTATAAAATATCAAGATTCAGGTATTTTGTTATTGTAATGCTTAATGGACTGAGATAGGAGAGCTTGACTTAAATGTTTCTGCTCTAAAGAATTTTTCCCCATCATCTTAGTCTTAAAATTTTATACCCTTTAAAATTCAGCTCAGGAGTTACTTGCTTTTGGAAGTGAGTTCTGGCTCTTTATAAGAATGAAGTGCTCACAGTGATATGTGTTTATAGCAGCACAATCTGTGAGAGCTAAATCTTGGAAACAACCCAGTTGCCCCTCAACTGAGTAATGGATAAAGAGGGAGGAATGAATATTTATTTTACACAGTAGAGTATTATTCAGCTATAAAACAGGATAAATTTGAGATTTTTGCTGGCAAATGGATGCAACTAGAGACCACATTCTTAAGTGAAATAAATCAGACCCGCATGTGCAAACATCGTATTGTCTCCTCAGTGTAAGAACCTGAAAGAGAAAAATGGAATCTGAAGGGTACAGTAGATAGTGGGAAAAGGGAACAAATTCATTCAAAAGGAAGGAGTTACTGAGTTGAAGAGAAGGACAGGAGAGGGAGTGGAGGAAAGAAACATATCTATGTATGTGAGCAGGATGGTTTGGACAACTGCACTGTGGATTTCTGCTGGTCTACGGAAAGGAGCAGATAATGCTTAATTTTGTTTTGTCTCCTTTTTTCAATTGTTTTTCCTTTTTCTCTTCTTACTTTTTTATATGTTTCTTTTTTCTTTCAAGTTTGCGTGCATCTATCTGGTAATATGAATAACTGGTTGGAAGACACCACTATTCATTACAACAAATGCTGTGAAATTCATATTACTTTGCTAAGTGAAAGTCTGTGTCACTTGTAATTTTTCTATTTTAATACTATTTTGTACTCTCTTTATAAAATAAAAAAGCGAAAAATGATAAAGTTTTCAGATCATTCACTACACTTTGCTTTTTGCTCTAAATATCTGTGCCCTTTTTCTTCACTGCCTTTCTCCTTAGCAGAGAGCTCACATACAAAATTTCATACATTGTGACTCAACTTAAAATTACTCAGTATATTCATTTAAAAGAAAGAATGAGTAAGAAAATGGTGATGCTCTATTTTGGTTAGTTGTGTGATCTTGGGAAATATTTTATCCTCTCTGTAACTGTTTCCTCATATGTAAATGATAAGAACTACAACCTCCAATACTTAAGATTAAATGAGATATGTACACAAAGTACCTTGGATAAGCCCGGGTACATTTAGTTTCCCATAAATGCCAGCTGTGCATTTTATTGTTATTAACACAGAATGTACTTTCAGTAGGTCCATTAGGGAAAGGTAGTTTCTTTGCTGACTGAGGTTGCAGTGGTAAATGAAGGTTAGATATGATTGACGATATCTCATAAAAGCAAAGTCATAGCAGTAAAGCCGGAATCATTTCAACTGGTAAAATGATGTTTCAGGCTCTGTGTACAATAATGGGCAGTTTCCAGAAAAGCATGATGCATTCTCAAGCATACATTCAACACAAAAAATGCAACTCAACCTCATCATAAATCTGTTATACAAGCAAAATAATTATGTCCACTATCAAGGGAATGCATATTGTGCTAGCCTCCTATTAATATGGGGCACATTTGATGAGGTTTGGGGATCTTCTTCTGTTTTACCAGGACTTTCCAAGGAAGATTAAATTAATGT
This sequence comes from Ctenomys sociabilis, assembly GCA_004027165.1. Lineage (NCBI taxonomy): Eukaryota > Metazoa > Chordata > Mammalia > Rodentia > Ctenomyidae > Ctenomys > Ctenomys sociabilis. The sequence goes on from PVKA01031117.1 coordinate 3,971, forward strand.
CTCTTTCTTTCTATATTTATTTTCATATAGCAACTAGAAGCCTTTGCAGTCATTCTAAGACATTTAGGCCAACAGTCAAAGTTGATTAGGGCAGTATCTACTGATGATGGTGCAGTGGCCATTTCTCTCACTAAAGATTCTTTTTAAAGATAAGGGCTGGATCCAGTATTCCCTGCCTTCACATCTGTAACCTTTTCAATTTCACCAAGACGACTGTGTATCCTTCTCCTTGACATAATGAACTCCCCCTTGTGTTGCCAGTCCATGCACAAGCACCCAGTTATTCCAGAAAGCTTTCCATCTTTCCAGACCAAGAGCTTAAAGTCTTTCTTAAGTGGGTGTCAGACCCAAAATAACACCACATGCACATATCTGTGCTTATAAATTATGATCATGATCAATATCACAAAGGGGAAAAGGCCAGAGATGAAATGGAGAAGAAAAGGAATGTATAGAAGAGAATGCAAGTGTATGTCTGTGGGTGGGTGGGAGAAAGATGAGTGAGTGAGGAAGGACTCCTAGAAGTGATGATATGTAGAGTACAAGGATGAAGGAGGTATGGGAGCAGAGTAGGGATGGAAAAAGCATCCCTGGCAAAGGGAATTGCATGTACAAAACCTTGCAAAGTTCTTGATGGACTGAAGGAAGTGTGGTGGGGTAGGAAGCTCCAGAACAAGACAGAGCAGGAAGCAAGGGTGGATCAGGTTGGAGGGGCCAGATCACGGAGGGCTAATTGGAATTTTAGTCCAAAGGCAATGGGAAACTGCTAAAGGACTTTCGGTGTGTCAGCGATGTGATCTAACTCACAGATTCTATCACTTCTAACACACTTCTTTTACTTCTTCCCACTGGGCTGTGACTGCAGTGTGAGCTCCCACAGCATCAGTCTTCTTATAGGGAAGATCTTTCCTTTATGCCTTTGGGTGGCCTGGTGGAACTCATCTCAGGACACACTGGGGCCTTCTGAGGACTCACCGGTTTGTTAGGAAGTTGTCTTAAGGATGTACTAAGAGGCATCTCAGATAGGTAACTGCTGCTCTTCTTGAACCTGGCCAGCTGCCTCCTCCTCCTCCATTGTCTCACTCACAGTCTTGTACTATACTCCTGGGTAACCTGGTCTTGGAGAGTCTATTGGTTTTTCACTTGATTAAAAGAAGTAATCATACAGTTGCTGCTCAGACACGGTGAAAGTACCAAGTGAATTAGAGATCAGGGATGGGCCCAGGATATAGCTCAGTGGCACAGAGCCTGCCTGGCAAGCACAAGGTCCTGAGTTCAATTCCAGGTACCACGGCTCCCAAAAAAGAAATCAGGGAGCCACAGCTGCCCACCCATCCCTCCTGCCCCTGGGTTGAAGGGAGCTCATTTGCTGTTTTACATTATACATGTGGCTTTGGAGGCCAACTCTTAGTGAAAAGGTCAAAAGTTATTTCCAGTCCAAGACAAAGAAACAGGTCAAATATCTGAACTCCTAGCTCTATCTTGAAATGCTATAATTCTAGCCTGATAAACACAGAAGAAAGCAAATAAGTACACTTGAGCCATTTTCATGTTCCTTTCTAAATATGTGGACTCAAGCTAGTTGAGTTTGGAATCCATTCAGTTTGTGTTTTCTGCCAAGAGTTTAATGGATGAAAAATTTAAAAATAGTTATGTACATATAGGTTGTCAATAAGGGGAACATAGGTAAATCCTAGTTTGGAAATGTGTTTCCTAAACAAGGGCTTCAAAATTAGGCTCCAAATATTAGCAAAGACAGCAAGCACCTTAGAGATCAAAGTGTCACAACCTTGTCTTATTCTTGGTTCAAACTTTTGGTCCAAACCAGGGTGCATCTGTATTCATACATAGGTGTAGATAGAGTGACTCAGAAATATGTCATGCAATAACAACACAAATAACAACAAGAACATGAAGCAAAACAATAAACAAAAAAAGCAGAATCAAAAAAGAAAAAAAAAAACAGGGGACATAATTCAGTGGCATAGTGCATGCCTGGCAAGCATGAGCTCCTGAGTTTGATCTGATTCCTGGTACCAAAAGAAAAAAAAAAAAAAAAGGAATATATTATGGAGGAAATCAACGGCTTAGAAAAAAGTAATTATAATTTTGAGAGAAGTGATGTGGAAACAAGGAGAGAAGATTCCATATGGGCCACCAAGAAAAGTCTACTTTTCCATACAGAATCATGAAGGCAGATGAGATTGGAACTGAAATACAAGCACAGGACTGAGGTGAAGGAAAACACGAGCACACTCAGTGATGGCTTGCACACACACAGTTTTTCCCTGCTGACCCTGTAGGACATTTGGATGGAGTATCATGAAAGAGCAGCCTCATCAGGGGCTGGGAATGTGTATTTTTTTCCCTGAAAAACACACCTGATTGCCACACACAAATGACCCACTCACACATACTTTCACTCATATCTCATTTATTGAGGTACTATTTTGGGCTGAGGGCTAGTCCAAAATGATTTTCCTGGGCAGGTAAGTCTGGAGCCTAAATAACTACAAGGCTAAGTAAACTGTGATTTGTCCTGAGTTAAGGACAATCAAATATCAGTGTTTTTCAGCAGTGGGAAAGGTTCTGGGGCAGAGAAAACTAGGCAGGCATCTGTAAGAAGGCAGTGTTGGCCCTGGATTTTGGTAGACAGTAGGAGTTGCAAAGTCAGGCAGGGAAGTTAGAACTACAATCTGTGCTTTGCCTTGCAGGCAGGAAGCAAAAGATATCTGTAGTTCAGAGTTCAGAGCCCACTTGGCAGGAGCAGAGGATGCCTTTGACCTGCCTCACTACATGGTTTTCCTCTATACAAGTCCCTGGAAGAGACAGCTTCCCGGGGACAACCTGCTTGGGCCCCTCTCTTGTCCCTCTCTCAGACAGGAGCTTTCTTTCCCCCAGTAAATCTATTCTGCTCATAAAAAAGGAGCAGAGAATGTTATGCACTAAGATGGAACAGGTAGGATGGCCAAGGAGGAACTGGCTTCAAGGGTGTGCCTGGGGTTGGGCATTTTTACTTCATTGGCAAGAGACTCACAGGAAGGTTTTAGGAGGTCTTGGGTGTGAGAAGTAGCTTTTGAAAATGAGTAGCTGTGAGTGGGTGGACAGGAGTGGACTGGTGTTGGGGCCATGGAGACTTGGAAGTGTGTGGTATGGTCTAGGACAGGAAGAACACAGCTCAGGGTAACACTGGATGGTGGGGTGGCTCTTGGGCAGTGACGCCAGGCATGCAAAATACACTTCAGTTCACTGAAATCAAATTAATTTTGATTTAAGGCCATCATCTCGTGTATCATTGGGAAGTTCCATTTTAGTCAAAATTGGGGACCACTTCCTCCAAATAGTGACACGACATAGTCTAGAAGGATTATGTGGCAGGGGAACTTGGAACAAGGTCTCAGGTTCCTATGATCTTGCTGTTGACATCTGACTGCTCCAGCTAGAAGTGGATCAGGGTCAGGGCCCCTAAGACTTACACAGGTAAGATATTTACATATCTTCAGTTTGCAAGTGAGAAACTAAGTCAGAAAAGGGTAAGAAATTAATTAAGATTGATGATTAGAGGACCCTTGCTCTCCCCACTAGACTACACCCCTGGGTAGCTTGGGTGGGAAGGGAAGGGAGGGCCAAAAGCCCGTGAGCCTGCAGACCGCGTGCAAGCAGAAGTGGGGGGCATGTACTTGGCAGGCCCAGGCTTCCTTTCTTTTTTCGTGGAACCGGGGATAGAACTCAGGTCCTTGTGCTTTCTTGTCTTTATTTTCAAATTACAAAATTAAAGGCTTATGATAGAAAATATGTCAAGTTAAAACAGGAAACAAAATGTACTGATCATGATTCTGTCACCCAGAAGCAAAAGTGATTTTACCTTGAAATACTTCTTTGCAAGCTGTTTTCCTAAGCTTTGTTTTACACAGAGAAGAACTATTTTTTTAAATGTATTTAACATTACATCCTCATTTTATTTAGTTTAAAATCACACCAAACTTTCCTTTTTGTTTTTGAAGCACCGTTTGTCACAGCTGTGCACTATTCTGCCGTGTGGCTGTCTAACTAACTTTGCTTTTCTAATTTACCGATCCACTGCATGTTCAGGTTAGTCCTTGCTGGCTTGCTATTACGAATTGTACTGTGACAAAGAGGTACTCCATTAGCTCTGTTTTGGATGGATTTATTGGGATAGAGTCCTGGACATTTAATTATGAGACACAAGCATTTTTAAGGCCACTAATATATCTAATGTCACAGTTCTTGCCAAAACAGTTGTACCAGCTCAAAACCATGTACTGACATAAATTGAAAGATATTTTTAAAACACTCACTAATTTGAAAATGGAAATGACATTTCACTGGGCCTGGCTTTGCTTTTTGATCTCCTTTATTTCTATGGACCCAATGAAGAGGGTTGTATTACTGAATCCACTAATTAATCTTGGTAACTGGAGTTTTTGGCATTCTCTGAAGGTTTTCCCTGAGGCCAGTGTCTCACTCATCCCAGAGTCCTGACCCTACTCCTCCCACTTTACAGATGAGGAAACTAAGACTGAGAAATAACTTGAGTAGGAGCACACAGCTAATATGTCTCAGTGGTGGTGTTGAAATTCTGCTATGTGTGAACTCCAAAGTCCTGTTTCTGGGCTAGGGAGATAGTTCGGCAGTCTAAGTGCCTGCCTCATGAGTGCAAGCAAGGACCTGGGTTCAACCTCTGGTAACACATGCTGTGCTGGCCACCAAAACCAGGCCTGGTGATGCACATCTGTAATCGCAGCACTGAGGAGGCTGAGACAGGAAGATCACTAGTCTGAACTGCACATATATACATATATATATATATATATATATATATATATATACATATACATATATATATATATGTATATGTATATCCATCCATCAAAGAGCCTATCTTGATGCCTTTATTGGGGTTTTCAATGTGAATGAAGAGGACAAAGTACGAGATTTGGCTAAAGCAAAACCCTGTTTGCCCTAGCCACTTCCTAGCATTGCGGAAAGAAAGTCTGGAGCCTGTAGGTTAGAAGGTATGGTTATCCTCTACCAGACAGAAGGAAAAGAACAATGACACTTATGAAGCATGAAGCATGTACTATGTACAGAATTGAGGAATCTAAGAAGGGAAGAAGGGGGTTGAGCACAGGGGTATGTACAGCTATTTGGGAAGCTGAAGCAGGAGGATCCCAAGTTTTAGGATGGTCTTTGCAGCTCTGTGAGACAGAGAGAGAGAGAGAGAGAGAGAGACAGACACAGAGAGAGAGAGACAGAGACAGAGACAGAGACTGAGACCAGAACAGGAAAGGAAGAGAAGGGCTGGGTAAAGGCTGTGGGTTAGATCCCCAATACTACAAAATTGGGAGAAAAAAAGCGGTTGGTGTCATTTTGTGTGTAACCTTGTGTTGTCCTCTGGTGTGCATTGATTTAGGAGAGCATCAAACCATGACTACTCAGCAGACATATGAACAGTCAAGTCCAGTTCTCAAGAAGATATCACAGGGATGGCAAGATAGCCCAGTGGTCTAAAGTGCCTGCTTAGGTGAGCTTAGGCAGGTGCAGGGACCAGGTTTCAATCTGGTGCATGGGAAGCCTCACATGCTGCATCGGCCCTGCCTGCCCTCATGGTGGGCTGAGATGGCCAAAAAGAAGAAGAAGAAGAAGGAGAAGGAGAAGGAGGAGGAGGAGGAGGAGGAGGAGGAGAAGGAGAAGGAGAAGAAGAAGAAGAAGAAGAAGAAGAAGAAGAAGAAGAAGAAGAAGAAGAAGAAGAAGAAGAAGAAGAAGAAGAAGGGGAAGAAGAAGAAGGGGAAGAAGGGGAAGAGGAGGAGGAAGAGGAGGAGGAGACAACTTGAAGAAGAAGGAGGAGGAGAAGGAGAGGGAGAGGGAGAGGGAGGAAAAGAGAAGGAGGAGGAGAAGAAAACACAACTTGAGAGGCAGATTGGGCTTCAGGTCAGGTCAGGACAGGATGGAAGGCCAGGCACACTGAGAGGAAGGCCCTGTGTTTCACAAATCTGAGCGCAAAGCCAGGTTAGGTCCAGCACAGAATGTGACAAGCAGAGTTGCCTGAGATGGTTGCATGTAGTTGGGTCTCAGTCCTGACACTGCTGCCAAGTATCTGAAGTGCAGACAGTTCCCCCTTCCCAGAACACTGCACAGCAAAAACATTGCTGCTGAGCTGGGAGTGGGGCTTGAGCTCTTAAACTGACTGAAGAAGCTACAGAGTCCCTGCACTTCTGGAGCACTGGCTCCTGCGAGGAACGAGGGTCAACAAGGAGCCCAGAGCTCCGGCACGGGGTGAGCCAACTTGTTCCGAGACCAGGAGGCTCATTTTGCAGGAAGCAGAGCACGACTCTTAGCCTAGAGCCAGGAGGAGGAGGTTGTGGCTGCCTAAGTCAGCTCCCTTTGTGCTGCCAGGTCGCAGATTTTTAGTCTGCAGAACAGGGCCAAGGGCAAAGGCCCCAGCAGCAGGTCCATTGCACTCCTTAGGCTTTTTTTTTTTTTTTTTTTTTTTTTTTTTTTGCATCTTACATCATTGTCTTCAGCAAAAAGAGGGAGCTGAGGAGCAAATGGAAAGTTCTGGCCATGGTTGGAAGGGGGACAAGGTTAGCTTCTGAGCAGCACAGCCTAGGGCCTGTGGGGCATTTGGGGAGCTGGAGCAGGTTTGCCTCTCTGAAGCTTGTGAGAGGTGAATGAAAATTGGGCAAGTAGCTGAGGAGGGGTGGGTGATGAGGCTAACTCAGCCTTGTGTGATCTGAAAGTTGTGGGATGGAAGTGGAGCAGCTTCTGGGAGGAGAGGGCCTGGGCTTGGTCCCCTGGGGTCCACAGAGAGCCAGAGGTACACATTTGACTGGTTCTGCAGAGGGCAGCAGGGGTCACTCATTGGCTCCATGTGGGACGGGCAGGTCTGAAAACCATGAGAGACAGAGAAAACAGGTGGGTGGGAGGTGGTCCAGAGCTGCTAAACAGGCTTGATAGACCTGAGGGATTGGTGGGGCAGGGAGAAGAGGGAAGGGACTGGGGAAGGCCTCTCAGAGGTGGAGATGTGTGTGAGAGAGAGAGAACAGCCCCAAGTAGCCACAGATCCCAGGCTCTGGCTTTGCTGGCAGTGGCTCAATGCGGAGGAATGGAAAACTGTGGTGAGGGTGCAGTGAATTTTAGGGTGATCATCACATCCATGATTTCCTGTGGAGTAGCATTCTGCCCAGAGGTGGCTGAGAGGTGGTAGCAGCGAGCTGATTGGGCCAAAACCTTCTGTGCTCTTGTTTTCCCCAGGCTGTCTAAGAGGGATAACCTGGAGCCTGCTGGTTAGAAGGTGTAGCCATGATTTTGCCAGAGGGAAGGAAAGACCTTTGACGTGTATGGAGTGCGTTGTGTACATGAAGTTTGGGCTATCTTTCTACATGTGTGATTGATCACAGGGACTTAGGGCTGTTGTGTCTTCAAGTAATATTCCTATCCAGGCATTTTTATTTTTGAATCAGTTTTACTAAGTTGCCCAAACTGTCATGCAATTTGCAACCCTCCTGCCTCAGGCTCCAGAGTAGCTGAGATTCAGATGGTGTCACTGGCTGGCTTGCTGGCTGTATTTTAAGATGATGAAGTTGAGACTGTGAGAAGTGAGCTGGCTTGTGCTTGGTTCACAAATGAGTAACAGAATTAGAACTGGGAGCTAAGTCTTTTGGTGCCAAGATGAGACTGTCTGTGTGACCATCACAGAGGTTAATTCTATTGGCTCTATGAGGAGGATTCTTAAATCAATGGCTACCTGTGACTAGTAGGGATGGTGGTGCAAAGCTAATCCCAAAGGCTCAGATGGTGTCTCTCTCATCCGATCCTGCATCTCTCGCATGTTGCCTGCTGCCTGGCATGTAGTCAGGACATAGTAAGTACTTGGTGAATGTTCAGTGAATGACAGTAGGCACATACAGTCAGACAAATGAACTAAGGAGTGCAGGGACTTCTACCACTCCCACCGAAAGTCCTATCAAGTGTCTCAGGGGAGTGCCGCATGAGGTGGCACAATGTCCCTGCCCAGCGCCCCTGGTCCCTGCTCCCTGGGGAGATGAGCAGCCGGCTTGGCAGTGGCAGTGTGGCTGGGCATGCAGAGCTCCACTAGCGGGAGCTCCCAGACACACAGACTGCAGCAGTGGCCGGGAACCTCCAGTTTCACAACAAGGAACCGACAACATCACCTGCCCACCATGTTTCACACTTTAAAGACAGAGGGCTCAAGACCACTGGAAAAAGGTAGCGCCCAGGCATCCTGCCCCTGCCCACGGTGAGACTTGAGGATGTCTGTGGAGGCACAGCCAGTCACAGGGGTGGCTCTCTTTGCCCCGTATGTGTTGTCGGTTTGGTTCTTCAAGCTTTGAGGACTTGAAAGTTGACTGAAGTAGGTGACTTTATGCAGAAAACACCTAAGGAAAAATCTGAGGAGAAGGTAATTTTAGAGTTGCTCTCAAACAACTTGGTTTCCTATGAGGAAATGCACTGAGGAAACTTAAATTACAGCAAAGTGAGACAGTACATTAGATTCTCAGTCATAAACGAGAGCACTATGTTCCTTTCCCTTCTTGCCCTGGCCTTGAGGACACTCAAGTACAGCAGTTGTGCTTTTCTTCACCATTGGCATCTCTGTAGATTCCTTTTCTTGGCTGGGACTTTGTTTCTATTTACCTGGTCTTGTCTCATTGTCATTTAAGTTGCATCAATAGATACCAAAAAAGAGAGAAAATTAAACATCGAATAATAAATGGAAGTGAAGTGTCTACCTCCCTTCCACCAGGTGGAATCTTCTTGGTGGAAAAGGCAGCCAAGGGACCTCCTGGGGACAGTGACCACCAGGTGGCACCAAAACTTTCACACAGCTGCCCTGGGCTGGCGATTTTGCCCTGAGTTTCTTTGCACCCAGTGAAGTCCTGGACTATTCCACCTGCCTCCCAGAATACTCTGGGCTTGGTTGTAGGGACAGAAGAGTTGAACCCAGGGGGTCAGGGTGGCCTTGTTCAGACACTCACCCTAGGAGACAATGTCGCAAATGTTTCCAGGGAGCTAGGATCATGCCCACTGGAACACAGCCATCCGAAGTCTCTGAGCAGCTTCATTTTTCTGTGCCATCCTGGGCACCTGGAGGTAACAGTTTCATTCCAAATGGCGAGTTCTGGGAGGCTGGAAGGGGCTTTTCACCTTTGCCAAATGTTCTAGTGCTTCTGCCTGCAGTGACACTATCTTGCCCCTAGTACTGCCACGTTACTAGGCAATCTTTAACATATAGAAACTGGGTGTTATAACAACCCATGTATGCTGACACTGTCATTGTGATTGCTTCCATTATTCATTCAGAGAAATTGTGCCATTAAAGTCACTTTGCCACTGTACTTCTATGCCCCAAATAGAAAAAAGTGTTGGTAAAAGTTGCAAGAACATAGTTCAGTGTCATCCTTCTGTCTCCTCACCCCTCCTGTGCTCACTCACATTGGTGCTGTAATCCACTGTTTGTGCTGACGTCTCAGTGTTGTCTCACATTTCTGCATATCTGATCAGTTGTTTTTTCAGAGGGTTAAGGAAAGTGGAATCTGACAGAAGAGGAAGGCATAGGGGTCCAGGCCAGGCCCAGGCAGTAATATAGCCTGGAGTGAAGAAGGAAGAAGGAGAAAGCCACTGGTCAGACTGTCTTGAAATTCTGAGCTGGAGGTCACTGGCCAGAGCGGCTCCTACCATCCTCAGGGTGTGGGAGCTCCATGGGAACTCTCCATGGTTGGCATCATAGCATCAGTTTTCTCCATTCCCTCCTTCTCCCTCCCCATCTCTCTCCCTTCTTCAGTCTCAATCTCAATCTGTCTGTCTCTGTCTCTCTCTCTGTCTGTCTCTCTCTATCTCTGTCTGTCTGTCTTTCTCTTTCTCTCTCCCGCCTGCACTGAGGACTAAATCCAGGTCCTCCTGTGTGCCAGGAAAGTATTCTACCACTGAGTTACATCCCCAGGCCTCCATACTTGATCATATTTGTCCTCAAAACTCTCTTCAGGAATTCCGTGTCTACCCAGGTGCCCCTCAGCTGATGGCTTGGAGTACTTGTTCATTTATAGAGAGCAGAGAGATGGAAGATACCTGAACTCCTCTTGATTTCCTTGGAGATGAAAATATATACTGTCAAGGTCTTCACAACAAAAGCAAACACCTGGACCAGTGCTCCACTTTGATGCCACCCTGTCCTTCAGGCTTTGGGGCTCAAGGATCCCCAGAACTAAAACCCAATTTATTCTGAAACACCAAGTGGAAACACCGAAATGACACCCAGAATTTTGAGGAAGATTTATTTATGTAGACAGGCACTAATCAGGATCATTTCCAGAATATCAGGCCCTGATCTCTGGTGGTCTAGGGCTTTTATATGATGCACAAGTGGGAGGTACAAAGGTGAGAGAGCACAGCCCAGCTGTTCTTCATATGAGCTTTCAGGGTGACCTCATCAGTTACAAGGGAAGATTAATGATCATAAATTCATGAAGTTTGGCACAATAGTACAACCTGGCAACCTGCATGTTAGTTACGCTCTCATGGTCACAGGGGTCCAGGAAGTAATTACACAGTCATGAAGCAGTTACAGAGCTAGGCAGTTTCAAAAGAAAAACATTTAAAAAATAACATTTTCTCATGTATAGCTTTTTCCCTTTTGTTCTACCTCATGTCCCTGTTCCCACTGTCACAACAGGCTCATAGCCTGCCCCCATGGTCTCTTTATTCACTTTAAATAATCTAGTGACCCAAAATGACTCCTGTGGTGTTTGCCAGTCAGTTGGGCCAAACTGACCTATCAGATATTTCTATCTGCTCTTTAAAGCAGACTTCTTTAAAGGTGCTGCTTCATATAGTATAGGCCAATGCAGCACCCTCTGCAGGAACTTGGGAGAGTTCCTTACTAGCTTACTAGCTCAGCCCTGGAGGCAATGCTGGGGTGGGGGATACGAGGAGGAGAGACTGGGTTCCAGTAAGTGACATACCTGAGTCATAGTATCCAATCATGTCAGGAATAACTTAGGCATTGGGTGCAAAGTTTTGAATTGAAAAACTTAATGAGCACCTAGAGCATCCCAGCACCTATTATATGGACAACACTCCAAGAGTCAGAATCACTGGTGGGTGTCCAGGGTCCGTCCACACCGGCAGCACAGTCAGGGATGAAGCCACGCCCACATGAAATGTGTGCTCATGGCTCTTCCTCTGCAGAGGCGCTGCCAGCTGAGGACTCGGCACAGGTGTGCCCGCATGCCCTCTTGGAGGGCTTCTCCTTCCTTCTTCCCTTGTTATTTTTTAAATTTGTTTATTATTTTATTTATTTTGTACACGGTCTTTCTATGCAGTTTGGACTCATAATGATCCTCCAGTTTCAGCCTCCTCAGTGCTGGGGTTGCGGGTGTGTGGCACCATGGGTGGTCTTGGTGTGTCTGAGGTAGATCTTGCATGGTATGCGGTGATGGGGATTGAGCCTGGGTCCCTGTGCTTGCCAGGCAGGTGCTTAGGTTGCTGAGCTATCTCCCTGGCCCCTTCCCTCTTACTTTGAAGGGGTTACTTGTCATCCCTTCTTCTGAATGGCATTTTTTACATTCTTTGGGGTCCCTCAGTTTGGGAGAGCTGATGTCAAAGGACCTGAGGCTGCAGAGCACAAGGCTGGGTGCTGACACAACCCTGCAGGGGTACAGGAGTGCATCAACCAGGTATCTGGGGAGCAAGTGAACTGAAGCCATCACTGGGAGGCATCCACCCATTTTGGCCTGATACTAAGGATTAATTCTGGAGCTTATCTACTGGACTACCTCCCCAGCCCTTTGTATTTTTTTTTTTTGGAACAAGGTCTCACTAAGTTGCCCAGTCAGGACACGAGCTTTTATCCTCTTGCCTCAGGGCCTCACAGTGCTGGGATTATAGGTTTGTGTGCCTGGTGCTTCTTTAACATTTGCTACTTCTGTGCTAACTTCCCCATTCGCTGGAGGCTATGTTGTCATCACTGAGTTATCAGTTTCTCTCTTCTAATGTGAGCACGCTGCTTTTCAGCATCTGTTGACTATGAGTCACATTTACAGGCAGGAGGTAGGGTGCTCTTGACTTTCTAAGAATCAGCTCTTCAGAAAGAAAACCTGGCTAACCTGAGCGCTGTGTGTCTGTATTCACTGGCTCCACCAGAGTGGCTTATCTTCTTAGTGTTACACACAGCAGAAGTGGGTGCAGACTTAGATTTTTACAGTGGACCATGGCTGGATTCATCACCCTCAGGTAGCAGTCTAGCTCACTACTGACCCAATACTTCCCTCGGAGCCAAATCCCTCCCTATCCACCTGTTCTTGTGGATAAAGTTTTATTGCAACTCAGTCATGCTCATTCCTTTACATTTTATTGTTTGTGCTACATTGGCAGCAGTTGCAATAGAGAATGACAAAGTTTAAAACATGACAACATGTAAGATATTATATAGCCCTTTCCAGGAAAAGACTTGTACTCCAAGACCAGAATTTGAAAAGACCACATTTTCACTGGAGAAGAATATTATAATTCCAAGTTTTGGGAAGTCCAGGTTGTGGGAGGGAGGATCTATGGCTCTCATTACAAGGATGGCAGACCTGAGGCTACTGGAAGACCTGGGTGGGAAGGACTTCGGGGCTGTGTGAGCTGGTGTGGGCCCTCCTGGAGAGATGAAACCTGGGCCATGAGTAATTTAGTCAGGGAGCACCTGGCTGGGAAATGAACAGTGCAGACCCATGTTCTTCCCCATGGAGAAACAGCATCTGGGGACCGCGTGGCACTGGCCCTGATGCCGGCATTTGACATGGCTGATGGTGGAGCTGTAAACATACTACTGGGGGCTTTCAATGCCACTCACACATGACCAAATGATAGGGAGCACCAAGGCGAGGCGAAAGCTCCAGCTTTACTTAAGGCTCCTGTGGGCTCAGGGCAGGTGAGCGGTGCCCCAGTGTTCCTTCAGGAGAGCACTTTGTGTGGTTTCTCATTTTTGGGAAAGGAGACATTTGTTCACTGGTGCAATTAAAATGTCAGCTGAAATGTTCCAAGTCATTTCAAAGTGAAAAACCATAGGATGTGTGGCTGTGCACATTTACTGGAAAAAGCAGTATAAAATGTGATCCTTATTATTTATGTACAGAGATATACGTAGCCCTTCGATTGTGCTTTTCAAGGATACTCTTAGTCTTGTCACCCCCGATGCCTAGTATCATCTTCTGTAACTCCAAAGAATGACTCCTCCTCAATGACCCAAGTCAATCCAGAGGGTGGGGCTGTCCTCCGTAGCTCTTCATTGACTGTAGGAATATGGTGTTGAAAGGTGTATACAAATTTAGGCTTTGGAACTCTTCCTATTTTACATGCACCGGGAATCTGTTACTCATGCTAAATCTTTTCTTTTCTTTTCTTTCTTTCTTTCTTTCTTTCTTTCTTTCTTTCTTTCTTTCTTTCTTTCTTTCTTTCTTTCTTTCTTTCTTCTTCTTCTTCTTCTTCTTCTTTTCTTTCTTTCTTTCTTTCTTTCTTTCTTTCTTTCTTTCTTTCTTTCTTTCTTTCTTTCTTTCTTTCTTCTTTCTTTTTTTTTGTGGAACCAGGGATTGAACTCAGGCCCTTGTGCTTGCCAATGAAGTGCTTATTCTACTGAGTCATTTCCCCAGCCTCACATGCTAAAACTTTACAAACTTTACAAAGATTTTGCATACATTCACTTTTGCAGAAATCTAGATTTTCAGATATTGATGGATTCAAAGTAAGGTGCTCCACAGTCCAATGTATTGTCGTAGCACCTGGCTCGTCCACTATAAGGATGACTTGAAAATTCCTGGGGCCATTGTTCCCTGGGAGTATAAATATGGGTCCCTAGAGAACCCTGGGGGAGGAATGCTGTCACTGTGCACCACTTCTTCAAGCAAGTTACTTAGCATCTTTCCCACATTTTGGCTTTAACTATTTTTCTTTCACAGCAAGAAAAATTGCCAAGTCAGCTCTGGCTGACTAGGTTTTCCTTTTATTTCAAATAATTATAGGACACTAAACTACGTCTCAGAGTGAGTATTCAAAAATATATTTTCTGACTTAAATTTGTTGATAATTTATTTGCATAAGACTGCCAGTGTTTTCACGGAGTCCCTAGAAACAGGCCACCTCCCAGCTAAGAGCAGCAGCCTGGCAGATGTGCACATGGTCCCCTGAAATGGGTAACGAGGATCTGGATAGCCCTGGCACTGAGGGCCAAGTGCTCTGGTGTGTCCAGGGCTCCTGAGCCTCGGCGTGTGAATGTGTCCATACAGCACGTGTTCAGATGTAGAACTCCTCCACGTCATTACTCCCATGATCAGTCGATGCTGGGGGTGGTGGCACATCGTGGCCAGTCTGTGTGGCTTTGGGAGCATCACAAAGGACTTCTGGGGATGACTCTGTGAGGGAGGAGGCCCTAGGAGGCGGGGGAGCAGGAGCAGCCAGAGCCGTCACCAGGGAGCTGGAAGATCCTTTGGTTAAGAAAGGTAGAGAAACCCAGGAAGCCTCACTGGTCACCCCACTGCCAGCGGGCAGCGGTCCTTCTTTGGGGCCCTTGTGCGACGACCAGTGGCTGATGTGCCCTTCAGGGACGTGGTTCTTCTCCCCTGTGCCGCAGAACCGACTGGGTGCAGGGTACGCAGAGACCACCGACAGGTCTGAGGAGGACAGCCGCAAGCCTGTGTCCACATCGGTCTCTTGGGCTCCTTCCAAGTCATCAATGCAGAGGGGGTGGCCATGCTTAGGTTCAGATGCCGTTTGGCTTGTGCGACCTGTGTTTGAAGACCACTGGGGCTCACTGCAGGAGGCGGGGGTGGGGCCCACTGTGGGCAAACAAAATAAGGACTTGCTTCTGGGGAAAGACCAGGGGGGGGTTGGGATGCTGCTGGCTTGGCTGGCACACTCTTGCTGGTGTACAGCAGGCAAGTCCAGCTGGCTGGGGCTCTGGAATGGGCTGGCGCTCAGTGTTGGCTGGCTGCTGCCCTGTGTGTGGCTTAGTGCGGTGGCACTTGGTGAAAGGGCAGAGTGAGACTGCTTCTCAGAGGTGTGGTGTGTCCTGCTGGGATTGGGAAACCTCTTGTGCACCTTCTGTGCCTGCAAGGAGAGAGAGCATACCTTGTTAGTTAGGTCAGGGGCTCACTGGTAAATGCGTTATGAAACACACTGTTCATTGCTGAAAACTTCTAGCAAGGACTCAGAACTAAAACAATATCAGAAAGTTTGCTCTTTAAACCACAAGGGCAAAGACAGCAGTAGTAGTGATTGGAGCAGCCTGGGGTGAATCTGTCCATCTGAGGAGCCCCCTCAGACCTTACCTGGGAGGGGACAGAACTAGCTCCTTTTCATGACAGGGAGTAATACTCATAAAGTACACAAGAAAATAGCAAAAAGAGTGCGGGTCTGGCTGAGCATGCTGATGCCAGTAAGACTCGCAGCCATGAATGGCGAAAAGAACCTATGAGCTGTGCTTCCCTCCAACCAAAACCTCAGCACGGCTCCCCCTGCAGACACTGTCCGGAAGTGTTGGGACGAGGACGCAGGGGATCAGGATTACATGGGACTATATTCCTGCACTCGAGTGACCCCAGGGACACAGTGCTGGGGTGGCCCATGATTCAGGGAGGATAGCTTTCACAAATGAGGTGCTCTTAGGAGATTAGCACTCTCCTTTTAGGAATCATGCAGAGCATAGAGATTACTGACTAAAGATGAATCCCGAGGGTCCTCAGGAGGGTGTGCACAGTGTCACCCTGTGACATCACACCTGTCCTCTCCAGCCAGCATAGACCCCTCCAGGAACTTGCTTCTGCTGCACAAGACTGAGCACTTCTCTTCCAAAGTGCATTTCCCCCTGCTCTGCTTTTTCTTAATTCTCCCTACAGCACAAGACTATAAGCCAACCTCTTCATTTAAAATATGGGTTTGGGGATGATGGATCTGGTTTTATTTAGTAGAGGGCCATGTGACTTGTGAATCTCTCAAATAATGCTCCGACTGCAGTTTGCTAGAAGGGATATTTCCTTCTAGGAAACATGCAGCAGGCCAAGACACTGCTCTCAAAAGGAGCACTCCTTGTCAAACTGGAATCTGGTTTTCCCATGGCTATGTACCTATTGAAGATTTATTATGGGTAAAGGAGGAGAAATTACAGTGAGACTCTGCTTTTGGCCATGTAAAATTGAAACCCCACCAAAAGGATCAAAACATGGCTAAGGCCAGAGGGTGATGATAGGCACTCTTAGGGCACCAAGGAGGGGATCGTGTCGCCCAGAGGGGCAGTCTTCAGGGCAGAGGGCCCTACAGTCGGGGAGCTTTGGAGGATGGCTCTTGTGCTCCTGAGGGATGGAAGGAGTGAGGGTGCTTGCTGGGGAGAAGGCCTGAGAGGGCCCGGCAGTTTGGTCTTGCTGGAGTCTATGGGCCCAAAAAGCAGGGATGGAAGGTCAACTTGGAATGAAGTCTAGAGCCATGCTGGTTAAGAAGACCTTTACTTGGTTCAGAAATGCACCAACTTAGCCTTCTTCTGGTGTCATATTCAGTCTTATTTGTCTTCTATGACTTCATTTCATTGATTGCTATGATCCTTATTTGCCTAATTTCAGAAATCTCTTAATACTAGAGACAAACTAGTTGATTCATTCTTTCAGCCAACTATAACAGAGAGTGTATTTGGGCTTTGCATGGGTGATTAAGGATGAGACAAGACATTGATTTTCTTCACAAGCAGCCCTGTGTCCCTTATATATGTCACCATGAGCGTTTTCTATGTGTTCTTCAATGTGGAAAAGGTTCAGAGAATCAGCCCTAGTGAATTTTTGTGAGACATGATTTTAGGTCCCAAGAATGAACAACACAACACTCAAATGTAACAAAGCCACAGCTCAAGTCTGTCTAGGGCAGGGTAGGGCACAGAGAAAGGGTGGTCAATTTGATGGAAGAGGAGGCAGCACGGGGAAGAAATTCTTGCCTTGGAAATCAATCTGGACAAAATCTTGGAGGCTCACAAGCCATGTGAGAGTATAGAAAGGGCATCTTCAGGGGCTGGATAAAATTGTTGCTCAAAGGCTAACTGCTGGGCTCTGGGCAAGTAGCAGGATCAGGAGAATGCGAAATTCAGCAGTGGATTAATTCATTCATTAGTTCTCATCCCAGTGGACTACTAGGAGGTGGAGCCTTGCCCGTGGGTGTGACTGGGGAACTGCATCTTGTCCCTGCAGCTCCCTGCTTTCTGTCTTCCCTCAAGTGAGCAGCTCTTCTCTGGTACACCATTCTGCCATGATGTTCTGTCTTACCCAGGCCCAGGCCCAGGCCCAATCAAGCCACTCAGCCACGGACTAAACTTCTGAAGTCATAGCCCAGTTCAGCCTGTCCTCTGTCAAGTTGCTTTTCTCAGGTATTTTTGTCAGTGACACAAAGCTAACTAGTACAGGTGCTCCAGCATTGAAGCTGTCTGAACAGAGGCTGGAGCACAAATGGCAGCTCCCAGCTGACTCGAAAGTGGGTTGGATGGAGGCAGGAGGCCTTTTAGAAGATACCACAGTAATCTTTCATTTCTTAAGAACTGGGGCAAATGAGCCACATATGCAGCTGCTCACATAAGATTCTTCTAAAAATTTTTTTATTTAGTTATTTGATACAGGGTGTCACTATGCAGCTCAGACTTGTAGTGAATCTCCTGTGTCAGGCTCCCCAGCACTGGGATTACAGGCATGCACCACCACACCTGGTCTCAGTGGCTGGCACGGTGCACCTGGGGGTCCAAGGGCTGGCATGGCATGTGGTACCAGGGATTGAACCAGGTCCTTGCTCTTGCCAGGCAGGCACTTAGACTGCTAGGCTATTCCTCCATACAAGAATCTTCTTAATCACGGATTCAGATGTTGAGGATTTTCTAAGAGTTCTTTGGCTGGTTTTAAGGAATTTCTTTAAACTATATGAAGGACTGAATTATGGGTACATAAAGGCTATAAAGCAAAATGGTCTTTGTTATGGTGGTAACTTGGCAAGGTGTGGATCTTCCAAAGCTCACATGACATAGGCCAGTGTCACCATGCAACTTCAGTTGGAGCAGCTCCAGACTATGGAGGCACTGGGGCTTTGCTAAATAACAAGTGGGAAGATTCTGGGCAGAGATGGCTCTTCTTGGCGCATGACCTAAACACCAGGGTTTGCTGCAGGGCACTCCATTGTCCCCTGGACTACCATCCCATCGCACCCCAGGACTGCCCTGATCTGCTCTGGTTAAGGCTCTGTAGTTGTCTGCAGGGCTCTGTACTCTTATGAGAGAGATCCTTCTTGGCACGCATTACCTACTCCTGATCCATAAGCATGGAGGCAGAATCACCTTTTGTGATTCTGAGGCAGTAGTCTCAGAAGGCACAGGTGTGCCTGGGAGGTGTCACAAGAGGGTGAAAACATACCAATATTCTCCATTATTTGAGCTTGTCTGTGGAAGAGAGAAAAGGAGGCATGGGCATGCAGCTGTGGGGTGAAGGACACATTCAGAGGTGGAGGCTGCTTCTGGGGTATGGAGAAAGCCATGTTCATTATTTATTTTTTCCAGAGGCCAACTTCCCTGGATTCAGTAGTACCTTTTCTTGTCAATCATCACTGTACATGCTTCTTTGTTCCTGATAGTGGAGGACCTGCTCTTGGTGAGTTGGCAGTCCAATCTGCATGGAAAAAGGAAGCCTGCCTAGGTTCTGCTTCAAGAAATGCAGAAGGATCAAGTTCCCATGAAAGGAATGCTAGGGGTCATCTAAATCTCTTCACTGACAGGGAACAGCATAGTGTTAAGTTTGGTTTAAAATGAGGCACACCTGGCACAAGATGAACACTTCCTGGTTTAACCAAGATTTAAATGACCGTGATCACTTCACAGAAACATACATAAATGCTGTCTAATTTTTACTGCATGACGAAGGCAGGAGTCCAAAGCAACTCTTTATTCTGTTGCTTTGAAGAAAGGTGGCACCTTGTCTTTTGCACTGAGGGGTGCCCACATACCAATGGAAGTGCCTGCTGGGTGGGCGGAACTGGGGTTGGCCCGTGTTGTGAATAACTGCAGGCATCCTGACTTGGCAGCTGCAGGCAGGAGGCTACAGGGTCTCCTTTCCCCTTCCCATGTCTGCCTATAGCTCGTGTGTGTGTGTGTGTGTGTGTGTGTGTGTGTGTGTGTGTGCATGTGCAGGATCTGCATGGAACAGAGCTGGTTGTGTTCTCTGGCTCTGCCCAGTGGTAGAAGACAGCTAGCTTCTAGATGTAGGCACTTATCTAAGCTAAGGAGAACTGTGTGTACAAAGGATGGAGCTCCTTTATGTGCTGTTCCCCTGCGGAGATTCTATTTCTATTTCCTGCATCTTTTGTCAGCTTGGTCAGGAACACTAGAGGTTGAGAATGAGTCATGGAAGATCTGTCCACAGATTGTCCATCAATGGGCTCTACATGGTGAGACTAGAAGCTGCACTTTTCTTGTAGGCTTTCAGCCCTTTGGGTTCCCTTTCTGAGGGATAGTGGACAGCATGAGCACAGTGGATCAACTTCCTTTCTTCCCTGTGAAGAATTACAGGCTAGATGCTTCCTTGGAATCCAGAAGTTGCCTTTGTTGCTATTTAAGGAACTTTCTGGAAGGAACAGACTAGCACTACATAAATTAATTTGCTCAGGGCAAGCAGCCATGGAGTTCTGGTTGTGTTCAAGTCACTGGAAAACTGGAATTCATAAATGACTCATTGAACCAAAGCATCTTTCTCAAGGGCCTGGGAGTCAAGAGGCTCATTCTCTGGCATATGGGTTAAATCTTTTCTTCTCAAATTGCTGGTAAAGGTGGCTCTGCCCCTCTTCCAGCAACCTAGTAATCCCTTGTTGGGATCAGAGACTTCCCCCTCAGCTTCACCCCTCTTTTGAATGAAGTTGTGTTTTCTGCTTGGTCCTAGGCAGAAACACGACCAGTATGGCACCTCTACTCCCTAATAAAACAGTGATAGATTTCTTTAACCAGAGATAATAAATATTAGTCTCAAAAGAATTGAACAATGGGGTCACATGAGGAATCAGAATCTGCTTTAAAGAAAAACATATTTTGCCCCTCTATCACTCTGCTCATTGGAGTTTCATACACTTGCTAAAGAAACTGCCCATGGGCAAAGCCTAGGTTGAATTTTCCTCAGAAGAGAGGAGAATTCAGAAAAAGGAAGGGCAAGATAAATTTACATGACAAAGCCTGTGCATATTTTGTAAAATTAGTGACATTTTTAGGTCAAAGGTTTGAAAGTTACCAGAGGGATTCTTGGCATGGTAGAAGGAGGGTTAAGCAACACAGATTCATCTGCCTATCTGCCTTTCCTTTATGCCATTAATGGGAATGCATGACTTTCTGGAGAATTGCCAGTGAGCTCAATCCATCAATTCCATTCTCTCATGGAAGAGCACGCAGTGTAATTCAGGCATAAGAATAATACATATTCTCCAGAGCTGGTAAAATGGCAGTGAAGAGATAACCGCTGAGTGATTTCCCCTAAATTCACACCTGAACAGAGCCCTCGGCTAAATCCACTCCTTCGCAAAACCCCAGCCCTTCGGCTCTGTGTCCTTTTGGAATCCTGCCCTGCATGTATCAGCCTCAGGCACAGCTGTCATTTTTGAACATTTATAGCTCTGTGAGTTTCTGTGGTGCTGTCAGTGTCCACCTGCTTAGCCAGCACACCTGCCCATCTTCTGAGTCAGAGCTCAAGACAGCGTTGGGAAGCCCCATCCTGCCACCTCCCATTTTGGAAAATGACCTGCACTCACTTTCCTCGTTAGAACTGCTGGACATAGGGTGGCGATATTTTCAGCCTTGCAAATATTTTCAAATTGATGATGTTGATGTATAATTGCACCAGGAATTTGTAACTATTTTAATGCTCCACATCTTTGCCAAGACTTAGCATTGTCTTTTTTTTTTTTTTTAACATTAGTCATTCTGGTGGACAATGGCACACATTTCCATTTCCGTGATGGTTGGTTACATGGAGCATTTTTCTATGGCTTTATAGCTCATTTGGAAGTTCTTTTTCTTCATACATATTCTGGATTCAGTGTCTTTCTAAGATACATATACAAATAACATTATCCAGTCTGTATATCAACTTTTTAGTCTCTTACTGTTTTCTTTTGATAAACTGATGTTCTTATTTTTAATACAGTCATTCATTTTTTGTTTTCTTTCAAAGATGGTACTTTTGTTCCATTTTAGGAATTCTATTCTATCTTGTCTAGTAGCCCATCTGAAGCTGGTGGTGAAGGGCAGCATAGAAAAGAATCTTGATCCATAAGGACTCTAGACTCCAACATGGAGGAGAGAAAAGTATGCATCCAGTTTTATTTTATTTTTTTATAAATTTAGGACAGGGTCTACAGGGTTTACAGGGTCTCACTACATAGATTGGACTCGTAGTGATTCTCCTGTTTTCAGCATCCCAAGCACTGGGATTATTAGGCACATGCCACGATGACCAGTCTCAAACCCCATCTCAGTGTGCCCCGGGATTGAACCCCGGCTTCTGTGCTCTGCCTAAGCAGGTACTTTAGTCCACTGAGCTATCTGGCTGGCCCTGCATCTAGTTTCATTAAGCCACTATTTTTAATCCTTGTGATCTCCACTTGAACTAGAGTTTATAGATTACTTACATACAATAAATAAGCAAGAGACATTTTGCAGAACATGTATAGTTTAGAGGAACTGTGTTAATTACAAAATCTTAGTGCTTTAAGGCATTCAGGTCAATTGGTGGATTGACCTCTGTAACTGCAGTTATATGGGAGTTTAAACAGTTATTCATACTTCCACATAGTAAACATTGGATAAATCAAATAGACAAATACATATAAATATAAAATATATATCTTCTGAGACAGTTTTTAATCAAGAAAATTATAAGGTGTTTTACACATGTGTAAACACACATATTGTAAATAGCCTTTCTTTCCTCTTTCTTTCTTTCTTTCTTTCTTTCTTTCTTTCTTTCTTTCTTTCTTTCTTTCTTTCTTCTTTCTTTCCACAGGGCCTTTGCACTGAGCTATATTCCCAGGTCTTTTAATTTTTTACTTGGAGACTGGGTCTCAGTAAGTTACTATATTGCCCAGGCGGCCTTGATCAGCCTCCTAGAGTGATGGGATTGCAGATTTAGTGAAAGGTAAAAATTCCTGAGGAATCTGGTGTTATCAGCAAAATAATAGCAGTATCTAATGATCATGAGAATATTTTCTAGTTGAGAAATATTGGAGGGATGCTTCAAGGGTCCACTTTGTTTACTAAGGGAGCAGCTCTTGGGAGTGTGGTAAGTGTCACAGGAGATGGAAAACGGAAGACCGAGCACCTAGAAGTGCTAGGATTCAACCAGACTACCGATCTGGGGGCCAGGGAAATGGCTCAGTAGAATCAGCGCTTCCCTGGCAAGCACAAGGGCCTGGGTTCAATTCCTGGTTACACACACACAGCAAAAAAAAAAAAAAAAAAAAAAAAAAAAAAAAAAAAAAAAAAAAAAAAAAAAAAAAAAAAAAAAAAAAAAAAAAAAAAAAAAAAAAAAAAAAAAAAAAAAAAAAAAAAAAAAAAAAAAAAAAAAAA